>BSBK01008824.1:107500-183176 GCA_027943335.1 Chamaecyparis obtusa
TAAACTACTCAGTAAGCAAGGATGACAGAGCAACAGACAAGCATCACCGAGTGCCAATGAAATAACCGACTACCCAGAAGATAACCAACCATAATTGGTAACCAAAGGGAACCGACCAACTACTCACCAACTTGGTCAAAGAAGGAATTGAGCAACACAGACAAACTTCAAAATCTTTTTGGTGACACAGGATTGCCAAGGACCCTAGATGCTCCTACATCCAAATGCAAACAATGTAGGTTACACATTTTGAAATTAAATTCTCTCTTTGTAATGTGTCAAAACAAATGAAATAAACAAGAAGAGGATGACCAACAACCTATTTGGTTGATAGACATTTAATGTGGATAGACTATGCATTCAAAGATAGTGGCCTAAAAACCAAGTCACAATGGTATATGTTGAAAAATTTCACACAATTTCCATTTCAAACAATAATTGTTCTCCTTACTCTTTTTGTTGGGATCAATAGGAACTCAAATAAATAGACTTTCTTTGATTTTAAAAATATGTCAAAATTACAAACATTATATAATACACTTTAGAACATAAAAATTTGTTAGATCCTATTGGTTAGAATAATAGTATTTTATCACCCTAAAAAATGGAATCATAAACTTGCCTATGGTAAGAACTAATAATTTGGGGGAATGATCACTTAAAAAAGTGTAAAGAGAAAAAATAATATCATAAAGAAGAAGATTTTTGAATTTATAAATTCAAGTCTTTGTGGAGAACCAAAGGTTGGCAATAATGTTATTAGATCTACAAAATCATGACAACCTTTGTTACATTCTTTCTCATTATAAGAGAACTATCATACATAAAGTAGAGGGAATTAGAAATTTAGTATAAAAGGTTGACTATGTTGTTTTTGGTTGCTATGTCCTAACTCAAACGTTAGACTCCCTCCACATTATTATTTTCTCTTATAAGGAAAATGTTATTATTTATTTGATAATTGATGCATACTTGATAAACTATTCATATGATATTGCATTAAGAAATGCTTTCCACAACAATCTAAAGATTGTAAACTTTAATACCTTACTTATTTATATAATTTAACTAATTATAGGTAAATAAAACTAATATTGTTGTGATAATTAATATACTATTTTTTTATTCATGTATAATTATTAATATCAAATAAACATGGTTGGGGTAACAATGTGCAATAGAAGTGACTTTTTGCATTTAAATACAATGATAATTTATTATTAAAATATAAAATTACTAAAACAATGATGTTCTTGATTGATCTTTAGTAGTCATTATAGTCAAAATTATTATTTTTAAAGAACCAATGCTTTTGTTAATATATAAAATTTACATAATGAGAGATAATAGTTCAAGGAAAGCAAAACACAATCTAAAAACAGTTTAATCTATCCCAATAAGAGAGGTCCGCAATACCCAAAACAAAATAGAATAGTGACCAAAATATAGCTAGATATGAACCACAATTTCGAAGTTCAAGACTTCAAAATGACCTCAAACTGAAACTTAGAATAAGAATATCCACTAACAAATACTAGAACTAATTATATAGAGATCAAAACCCGAAAGAGGACATTATAGAAAAATGTCCTTAATAGAATAGCTATTTAAACTAAAAAGTATTAAGAGATATGAGAGGATTCTTCATCCTCACAAACTTTATCTTTTCCTTTGTCTTGATGGAGAGGAGACGGGCCAACTTGAGGACCTTCAAATGGAAAAGATGTCATTGCAATGATAACCAGTAGATGGAGGTTGTCATCTCCGTCTCCTTCTTGACATTGACCATATTATTTGGGGTAGAATCCGCATTGCTTAGTATAACTGGCTGAAGCACAACAGTTGTTGTATGCACAAGCAACCTGTGAAGAGGAAAAAATAACTCTGAAATATGCCTAGCAATTGGGGCTGAATGAATATCAGCTTCTTGAGACAATTCTCTTTGGAAATGCCTACAGTTATAAGTGTTAAGATAAAATTTGATAGCCTCAAAAACTTTGACAAATACTAGTTTTCTCTCTAGGTACCTCCCTGGAAATAAACCCCCAATCCACAGTTTACTATGATACATATTATAATTCATGATTGCAACTTTAAGCCTAATTTTTCCAATCAACTCATTTCTAAAATAGTTGTCCACCTTTTGATGAAAGAGAGATCAGTCTTGAATAATATCAAAATTATTTGAAAGTAACATTCTGAGTACGTGCGATGAATATAGACACCTGGGAGACTTAGCATCTAAGAAATCTTCCACAATAATTGTGGGGACAGCACACTCTGATGGCCAACCATCTATCTTGAAGTGTCATCTGGGACATATAGTAACAACATCCGAAATTGGTTTCTCCAGTTACAATTAGGGAGGGAGATTTGGTCATTGAGGGGTTGATAGGCCATTACTGAAGCCGAGAGAAAGCTCAAGAACAATGAGCAGAGAAACAAAAAGCAGGAATGAGGGGAAAAGAAGACGAGCCAGCGTATAAAAGGAAGAGAAAATATTGAGCACTAGACTCTCAATCATTAATGGATCAGCTCTATGCAGATGCCACACATGATAGAGAAATGCAGAATTTAAAATAAGGTTGCTAATAAGAGAAAGATAGAGAAATTGTTTTGAAATAGAACAATGAATTTTATGTTATTACATCCTATTTTATATTTTAAATTAATAACGCCTAATTTTTTTCTGTTTGTTTTAACTTTTTACTATTATTTCTCTTTGGAAAAATATTGCAAATAATTAATGACAATTATCCTTAATTTTTAATATTGAAAGTCAGAGAATGATATTTTAATTGATCATTATTAATATTACTTAATTTATTTAATATAAATTTTAATTGATTTGTAAATAAATCACATGCAATTGAGTTAAAGTAATTTATTGATATTTGATGTTTTTTATTATTAAGCATTTAAGAAAAATCTTAAAGAAATTATTTATAACTTAAATTCCATAAGTAACATTCAATTTGTATACATAATTGAACTTATACTATTTAGAGTAACAACACCTCAAATTTTGTATGAAATATATTATAATAAATAGTACACTTAATTGAACTAATTTTATAAATAAAACAATTGTAAGAATAATCAAGAATGTTAATCCTAATATTCAAATAAGATTCTTCTAGTCAGAATTAAAACATATCGGCGTAAATTATGAAAACTCATAGACAATAAAACATTATTGAATTCAATAGACCTTAACCCTCTTACACGAGCTAGCTATTTAAAACAACTTAAACAGATTGCAGGCAATTCAATCTATCCCAGACTCCTTCCTAATTTCAAGGCCCAGTTCCAGAACCTCATCAGAGGAGGGAAGACCTTTCTTCACGCTCTCCCTCTCCCTACATCTCTTCAGCCAAGCATTAAGCAACGGAAACTCAGTCTCAAACGGTATCTTGAAATTCCCAATAGTCTCAAAAGCATGAAACCAACAAGTCAGGGGAATGAATGCCATATCGAGGAGCCCGAACTCCTTTCCCCCGAAGAAAGGCAGTGATCCTCCTCCTGACATTTCTTTCAAAGCACCTTCTAACAGTTTGAAATTCTCCAGCATGTCAAGCGTGGCCTTCTCCTGAGCCTCATCTTTCGTTTCCACTAGACGAAAGCCCACTTCAATAACCTGTTAAAAAACGAACACATGCATTATACATCAAAACTTGTTGATTTACTTAAACACTCGTGTCAATGAAACCGTTACCTTCTTGTCAACGAAGTCGGCCCAGAAGCGAGCGAGGGCACGATCATATGGCAAAAACTTCTCGGAGCCCCAAGTCTCGTCAATGTACTGAACAATAATAAGAGACTCGCATATGGGTTTGCCATTGTGGATAAGGACAGGTACTTTCTTGTACACAGGATTCATTTGCAAGAGGAGGTCGCTCTTGTTGGAATATATATCCTCTTCTTGGTATTCATATTTCACGCCTTTCTCTTCCAGGGCAATTACGACGCGCATGCCGTACATACTGAACTGTGTGCTGAGTACCTTCACTTGCTCCATTTTATATGACAGACACACAAAAACACAAAGTTTAGATAAGAGCTATGTTTTCTTGGTCTTAATCTTTTGGGCTGCGAGTGTAAATATATAAGGGAAACTTTGTTGGCAACCCTAGGATTTCACTGACGTTAACCTCTTTAGTATTACAATGACGTCAACCCTTGCGTAACAACCTGCATGTTCTGATTAATTATATCCATGACATGAAGTCGAGATGTCATTTGCCAATGCCGGAAGAAGCTGGCCATCCGTCTTAAAATTGGCAATCGAGAGGATATGATAGAATCATCTCAGGTCTTGATGCCATTGTTTAAGCGTATTTTCTGTTGGAATAGAATCATGCCGTTGTTTAAGCGCAATTTCTGTTTGACTAGAAGCAGTCTACGGTTGCCAAACAAATTTTTAATTATTGGATATGGATAAATTCGAATCTCTCATTACTTTAGTGCAGAAACTCGGCGCTGTCTATGCAGGGGCAAAAATTATTAATTACTTTAGGTGATTTATTTGTATTTATTAATTATTTTAAAAATTACAGTATAATGTTTTTGTAAATTTTTATTTATTTAATAAATGCAAATAAATTAACTGAACAGGTCTTCTTTTTTTTTTATTGAAATAATGCATAAAAGAATTACAAAAGGAGAGGAAGTGAAAAACTGCCAAGGAAAAACATCAGAAATACATATCACTGTCGACTAAATACATTACAAATATCACGACAAAAGCCTGGATAACCATGAACAACCATATCAACTTAACTGAACAGGTCTTGCATAGCCAAAACCGTGAAATTCTATTTCAGGAATTGTAGATAACATTAAATAAAAGATGGTAATAATGAACAATTTGATTCTACAATTTTTCTTTTCTTCTAAATTTTAGATGTAAAAATATTTATCAGTAATTTTTATTTATTCCAGCATTTTCTTAAATTTCCAATGTAAAAATCAATGATTATAATTTCATTTAAAAAAATTTATGATAATTGTTGAAAAATTAAATTTTCATTTAGCTTCATGCTTCACAAATTATTCAACTAAAGATAACAACTATACACTGACATGTGGGGATTTGCATTTGATTTTATGGTTGAAGAATGACTATGATTGTGTTATGACTTTGGTGCTTTTCATTCTTACCAAAATAATATTTGTGAGTCTAAGAGTACGAATTAGAATTTAGATATTCCATTTCTAATAAAAAAAAAAAGCTGAAAGACATTTACAACATTTTATTGTGGCTTCATAAATACATTCAACCAACAACACTCAAGATCTTGAAGAAAAAGAGCACAAGGAACACCTACAACACAGTAGCTGAAGAACAAGATTGAATGCACAAAATATGAGCATTGTAACTGTACTTGAGGTGAAAGAACAAAAAAAAGTGAGCTGAACATTAATTACTTTACCTTCAAACTCTCAACTAGAGAAACCATATCACATGCATGACATACCAAAAAACCATAAGCACTTAAATTTGAACTTGTGAATGCTAAACGAATTTGAGGGGAACTAGGTTTGAATTTGGCTTGTAGTTGTCATAAAATACATCTTTCTTACTAGTAGAGTTCCTCACTCAAAGTGTTCCTCACTTTTATGGGGGGAACTAAACTTAGCACTTAGATATGCAAATTTGAGAAATTGGGTAAAATATCAATCTGAATAGGAGAGAATTGTTGAAGGTTTGAGTAGAATGAGAAGATGGATAAGTTAAAGATGTTGTAAGTTTTGCTCTAAATTTCTTCTCTATCCCAAATCTATTCACATAGTTTGGATATAATGTTAAGAAGTTTGATCTAAAATTTTTATTGTCGTTTGTAGTTCAAAGGAATTAGTGTTCACCAATGTGTGATAGTGTTTGGAAAATTTTCATGTTAAAAATGCATACTCTTGATTTCTCCACTTGTTGATTCCTACAGTTGTGGATTTGCAATTGTACTTATAATAATTGTATCTTCATTCAATTTAGATTGAACGATTTTCTTTTTCAAAAGAATCTTTTCAAAGTCTGATTGGTGTTTACACTAGTTTGGTTGATATCAGATGTTTACACTTTCACATAAAAATTTCACGTGAGGACACATATAAAATGTTGAACTAATACAAAAACTTTATAAATGCACTGAAAAAAGTGCTTAATGTGGCTAACATGTCTTTAGCAATACCACAAATTAAAATTCTATGCTCAATAATTTATTTTATTCACAGTGTAAAATACCCATTTATATGTATCTGCTCTTGATTCCCTTCAGACACAGACTACGTGACAACTTAGTCATATTTCAAACTATATTTACGCTAGGAACTCCCTATAATTTTAAACTTGAGAGCATAATAGCTCAAACTTGAGGTCACTTGGTAGGATTTTCTTTATAAGGTTTTAAGAATCTACTAGTACACATACACAAAAAAAAATTGACTTTACATGCAAGACCCCTCTAGAAATTGAGTGATGAAACATTTAGGGCTCAAAACATGGGACCTCTTTAGAATTTGAGAAATGAAAAATTTATGTCTGTCAAATATATGACATATAAATTTCAATTTGAGACATTGAAGTTTTTTTTTAAACATTAATTACATTAAAAGAAATTTTTTTTAAAGAATAGATAAAGAAATTAATTTCTTTTATATACACCAAAAGATACTTTTTAAAATTCTATATTGATTATCATATTTTAAATGCCTACACTAATTTAATTCCATATGAAATACATCTCACTACTCCAACATACATATATAAAAAATGTAATTATATCATTTTTTCCTTTTTTGAATAAAGAGGCAAACCTTGTAAATTGGTATTACATAATATAAGGATCCATTATGAAATATTATAAACAATCAATGAAAATATATTCTAGTAAAATGGTAATAATGTCCAGAGTCAAAGGGTTATACAACATAAAAAATTTGCAAGAGAGAAACTTATAATCTATGAAAATTACATACTTCTAGGTTTCTATATATAAACAGGTAGGAAATAATCATATCAAGAGGCACAATTGTTAGATAACTAAGAGGGTGGTGAATCAAAATTATCCTACAGTCCCAAATTCTCAGATGTACTTTTTCAGATGTATTATTTCTCTTTGAAGAGGAAACGGGCCAACTTGAGGACCTTCAAATAGAAAAGTTTACATTGCAATGATAACGAGTAGATGGAGGTTGTCACCTTCATCTCCTTCTCCACATTGAGTATATTATTTGGGGTAGAATCCACATTCCTTAGTACAACTGGCTGAAGCACAACAGTTGTTCTAGGCACAAGCAACCTGTGAAGAGGAAAAAAATGCCTCTGAAATATGCCTAGCAATTGGGGCTGAGTGAATATCAGCTACTTTAGACAATTCTCTTTGGAAATACCTATAGTTATCAGTGTTAAGACCAAATTTGATAGCCTCAAAAACTTTGACAAATACTAGTTTTCTCGCTAGGTCCCTCACTGGAAATAAACCCCCCATCCACAGTTTACTATGATAAATATTATAATTCATGATTGCAACTTGAAGATTAATTTTTCCAATCACCTCATTTCTAAAATAGTTGTCCACCATTTTATGAAAGAGAGATCAGTCTTGAATTAAAAATAAATTATTTGAAAGTAACATACAGGGTACGTGAGATGAATATAGACACCTGGGAGACTTAGCATCTAAGAAATCTTCCCCAGTAATTGTGGGGATAGCACACTCTGATGGCCTACCATCTATCTTGAAGTGTCATCTGGGAGATATAGTAACAACATTCGAAATTGGTTTCTCCCAGTTACAATAAGGGAGGGAGATTTGGTCATTGAGGGGTTGATAGGCCATTACTGATGCAGAGAGAAAGCTCAAGAACAATGAGCAGAGAAGCAAAAAGCAAGAATGTGAGGAAAAGAAGACGAACCGGAGTATAAAAGGAAGAGAAAGTATTGAGCACTAGACTCTCAATCATTAATGCATCAGCTCTATGCAGATGCAACACATGGTAGAGAAATACATAATTTAAAATAAGGTTGCTAATAATTGAAATTTTTTTAAAATAGAACAATGAATTTTATGTTTTTACATCCTATTTTATATTTTAAATTTGTAACACCTAATTTTTGTTCTATTTGTTTTAACTTTTTTCTATTATTTCTCTTTGGAAAAATATTGTAAATACTTAATGACAATTATGCTCAATTTTAAATATTGAAAATCACATAATGATATTTTAATTGATCATTATTAATATTACTTAATTTATTTAATATAATTTTTAATTGATTTGTGGATAAATTGTGAAAATTAACTATTGCAATCATTGATTGTTAATTTCCTATCTTGAAAGATTATTTAACTATTGAAAACTAATTCATAGCCAAATATTGAATAACAACACAATTGCAACTTCACGAAAATAAACGCGGAAATAAATTCGAACACGATGACACAATATTTTCAAACAAAATTGTCCTTGGAAAAACCCCTAAGGGAAAACTAGTTCTATACATGGAAAATATATTAATCTTTAGCAATATAAGAGTTACTAAAGATTCCTTGCCTCTTACAGGCAGATCTCTGATAAACTCCTAATATCTCCCGCTGATATCCCCCACTACTATCCTAGCGCTACCACTACACCCTTGCTCCCACTGTAAGAATATTTGCTTTCACTACAAATATATTTACTTAATTTGATGTTTTCCAAATGCCCCCTAGCCCCCCTTTGATAATACTCTCGTTGAAAAATCAACGGCCGAGATTGATCTCAATCAATAGCTGAGATAAAAAGGAACTCAACAACCAAAACTGAATTGGTTGTCAACAACTACCAATTAAATAAATATTTATTAACTTAAGCATTCTTGGGAAAACAAATATTTAATTAATCAGGGAAAATGGCTTTCTTGCTACATAACTAACACTCCCTCTTAGCGAGGAAGCTATTCTACGTGACACCCAACTTATCTCTGAAGAAGATAAATTTTGCCTTCCCGAATGCCTTCGTCAAAATTTCTACTACCTGCTCCTCTGTAGGTATGTACTGTAGCTCAACAATCCCTCTCTGTACACAATCTCTGATAAAGTGATAACTGATGTCTATATGTTTAGATGTATCATGAAAAAATAGATTCTCAGATAACTTGATGCAACTCTAATTGTCACAGTGTATCACAATAGTCTCAACTCTCTGACCAAACAATGCTACTAACAACTTCCGAAGCCATATAGCTTCACATGTCACCATGCTAGCTATTATGTATTCTACTTCTACTGAACACAGAGCCATAGAATTCTACTTCCTACTGAACCAAGAAACAACTCTTGATCCCAAACTGAAACAATACCCTGAAGTGCTCCTTTTGTCCATTGTACAGCCTGCCTAATCTATGTCAGTATAGCCTATCAACCTGATACTTTCACTTCGAACATATCTGATCCCATACTCAACCAAATACTTTCACTTCGAACATATCTGATCCCATACTCAACCATACCACACAAGTAATGCAAGACATGCTTAGCCACTATCCAATGCACTCTCTTTGGCTCAACCATGAACTGACTAAGAGAGTTAACTGTAAAGGCTATATCTGGCCTAGTTTTGACTAAATAAATAAGCAAACCAATCAACTATTTGTATAAGGAGGGATCTACATCTTTTTCCTTTGAAGTGTCTACATTCCCCCAGTTCATGATCATAGGTGTCGACATGGCTTTGCAATCTTCCATCCCAAATCTCTTCAAGATTTCAATGCAATATTTCCCTTGCCCAAGGAAAATTTCTCCATCTATCTGCCACACCTCCATGCCTAGAAAGTAGTGCATAAGTCCCAAATCCTTCATCTCGAACTCTGCTGCAAGATCCCTCTTGCACTCCTCTATGAGCCCTAGTGAACTTGTTAGAAAGAAGTCATCTACATATAGAACAAGAATCAAAACCTCACCCCCAACCACCATGTAGTAGAGGTTAGCATCTACCTCACTCTTCACAAAGCCCATTCCCTACAAGTATGTATCAATGCGCTCATACCAAGCTCTGGGAGCTTGCTTGAGTTCATACACAACTCTCTTCAATTTTCACACATGGGTCTCTTTACTATGTGCTACAAATCCTTCTGGTTGCTCTATGTATACCTCCTCCTTCAATTCACCGTTAAGGAATGTTGTCTTGACATCCATTTGATGGATCTTCCATCCCATCTTTGCTTCAAATGAGATCGTAGCTTGAATAGTAGTATACCTGGCCACTGGAGAAAATGTCTCCTCATAGTCTATTCCCTCCTTCTGAGAAAACCCCTTTGCCACAAACCTTTCCTTTTATTTCTTGATTCTACCATATGCACCATGCTTGATCTTGTAGATCTAGCATGATCCAACCACTACCCTATCTATTGGTCTAGGCACTATCTCCCACACATCGTTCTGAATTATTGAGGTATATTCCTCAACCATCACATCTCACCACACCTGATGTTGTGCAACCTCCTGATAACTAGAAGGCTCACCATCTACCAACTAACTGACTAAAGCCATATAGTCATTGAACTTGGCTAGTTGTCTCCTTTCTCTTGTACTCCTGCTAGGAGCTCCCACTAACTCCTAAGTATCCCTTTGTCTCTCTTGAACCTCATGGTTTCCACTACCAACTATAATGGATGGAATATAAACCTCTATGTCTTCTTGATGCACATCCTCTTGCACCAATTGCTGCATATTTTGTGAATCTCCACCACCTGAGCCTATGCTCGTACTAGTAACTGTACTTGGGCTTTGATGCCCTTGACTTGGAAAAGTTATCCTTGGAGCTTCTGTTGGCTGCTCACTCTAATCTTCTGCTAGCAAACCTCAAACCTCCTAAATGCCTTGTCCTCCATGAACTTGACATCACGTCTAACTATAATTCTTCTAGTCCCTAGAATAAAAATCCTATATGCCTTTGAGGTTACACTGTACCCAACAGAGTACCCCCTCTCTGTAGTCTGATCTAACTTGGTACAGGTATCACTTGGAATATAACAATATACCAAACTACCAAATATTTTGAAATGACTAACATTAGGCTTCTTACCATGAAAGCTTCCTCTGGTGTCATCTTCCCTAGTACCTTCTGTGGAACTCTGTTCTGATTGTAGATTGTTGTACTACACACTTCTACCCATAAGTAGCAGGCATGTCCTGATCATGTAGCATAGCCCTTGTTGCCTCTAATATAGAACAGTTCTTTCTCTCAGCAACTCCATTCTGTTGCAAATTGTAAGGAACATTGCACTCTCTCTTGATTCCTTCTCTGGTACAAAACTCCTAGAATTCATTTCCTTTGTACTCCCCTCCATTGTCTGACCAAAGAACTTTTATCTTCCTTCCCGTTGAGTTCTCCACAAGAGCCTTAAACTCTTGGGATTGACTGAAAACCTCATCCTTGGTCTTCAAGAAGTATATCCAAGTTTTCCTGGAGAAATCATCAATAAAAGTAACATAGTACTCATAGCCTCTAAGAGATTTTGTCAACATCAGTCCACAAACATCTGAATGTACTAGATCCAAAACACCTTCAGATCTGGTGTCACTCCTTGGAAAAGGTGCTTTCGCAAACATCCCCAACACACATCCCTTACACACATCATCATGTTCTATGCTCACTTCTAGAACTCCTATCACTGTCTCATGAAGAAATTCAATTGCTCCATTATGAATATGGCCCATCCTCCTATACCAAAGCTCTCCAAGATCTCTATGACTATAGTTTTTCATCAGTGCCTTAGGAGTATCAAATTGTAGCCTATAAAGGCAACCACTCATAACTCCAATGGTTATGGGTGACTTCCACTCCTTGTGCTTGATCAACACATGTTCCCCTTTAAGAGTACATTATACCCCCTATCCTGAAGAAAAGATACAGAAATCAAATTCATACCTAAGCTTGGCACATGCAACACATCATGAAGGGGAATAATCTTCCCATTCTCCCTCTGAAATTGAATAGTCCCTTTCCCAACTGAATTGAGTTTGGACAAGTTTCCCATAGAGATCTAGGTACTGGTGTTCTCCTACTTATAACTGGAGAAGTACTCTCTAACTCCTGTCATATGAAAGGATGTCCGACTATCTATATACAAAACACACTGTGAGGTTGAGATGACCATACAAGCTATGAGTGCAAACTCATCTTCTAGTCTACTAGAGAGATCTTCAACCATTGCTAAAGTTGCCACCTGCTTCTTACCCTTCTTCTCATTCTTCTTCCTTTCTGGGCAATCACTAACATAGTGATCATATTCTTGATAACCAAAACACTTGATGTTTAATAGCTCCTTCTTCTTCTTCTCACTTTGGGAATTAGATCCTTTGTTAGACCCCTTCTTGGCTTTCCCTTTCCCCACTAGGGCAACATTTTCTTGTTCCATCTCACGTTGTTGAGTCTTATTGGCCCCATTGACAAGACTTAGTTGAAACTCCTCCTGAGTGAAATCACTCCATAGTCGATCCCAACTTGGTAAGGTGTCTCATCCACTAACAACTTGAACAAAGACACTCGACTACTTAGTAAACCCATTTAGGGCTATTCTCACTAGCTCATCATCACTAGGGCTATCTCCAATAGCTACTAACTCATCCTTGGCAAGTCTAAGCCTTGTGAGGTAACCTGTCACATCTTCTCCCTTATTCATTCAGGTATTCTTCAACTTATCTTTGAGAATCATCTTCCTATTAGTGGTCACATTTTGGTACAGATTCAGAATGGCATCCCACATCTTCTTCGTCATATCTAACTCTTAGATATGTGGAACAATATGATCCTTGACACCATCAAGGATTATCCTTCTCGCCTTGGCATCATCCTTCTTGTATGCTACAAGTTGATTTGCATCTGAAGGTACAACTACAACACTAGTAAGATAATTCTTGATACCATTCTCTTCCAACACTAAAGAAATTCTAGCCTTCCACACACCAAAGTTTGAGGCACCATCCAATTTGTCCTGATCTCTCAAACTAGTTGAAGCCATGTCAAGGGATAAAAAAATAATAATTTCAAAGTGATCAACTAGGTTTTATAAACCCTCAAAATCTTTCCTTTCCTAAGGTAAACCTTTTCTACCCTCAACACTTCTCTAATACCCTGTTAAAATTAACTATTGCAATCACTGATTGTTAATCTCCTATCTTGAAAGATTATTAACTATAAAAAACTAATTCATAGCCAAATATTGGATAACAACACAATTGCAACTTCACAAAAATAAATGCGGAAATAAATTTCAACATGATGACACAATATTTTTGGACAAAATTGTCCCTGGAAAAACCCCTAAGGGAAAAATAGTTCTACAAATGGAAAATATATTAATCTTCAGCAATATAAGAGTTACAAAAGATTCCTTGCCTCTTACTGGTAGATCTCCGATAAACTCCTAATATCTCCCACTGATAACCCCCACTACTATCCCAGTGCTACCACTGCACCCTTGCTCCCACTGCAAGAATATTTGCTATCACTACAAATACATTTGCTTTCATTGCAAATGATTTCTTCACAACTTGATATTTTCCAAATGCCCCCTAGCCCCCCTTTTATACTACTCTCGCTGAAAAATCAATGGCTGAGCTAAAAAGGAACTCAACAACCAAAATTGAATTAGTTGTTAACAACTACCAATTAAATAAATATTTATTAACCTAAACATTCTTGGGAAAACAAATATTTAATTAATCACATGCAATTCAGTTAAAAAAATTTATTGACATTTATTATTTCTTATTATTAAGCATTTAAGAACAATATTAAAGAAATTATTTATAACTTAAATTCCCTTCATTGAACTAATTTTATAAATAAAACAATTGTAAGAATAATCAAGAATATTAATCCTAATATTCAAATAAGATTCTTCTAGTCAGAATTAAAACATATTAGCCTAAATTATATAAACTCATAGACAATTAAACATAAATTTAATTCAATAGTTTATTTTTATTCTTCCAAGGTACAAATATAATCCTGAAGAACTCAACCCTAAGTTCAGGATTTTGACACCTCGTAGACCTTAACGCTCTTAAACGAACTAGCAATTTAAAACAACTTAAACAGATTGCATGCACTTCAATCTATCCCAGCCCTCTTCCTAATTTTAAGGCCCAGTTCCAGAACCTCATCAGAAGAGGGAAGACCTTTCTTCACGCTCTCCCTCTCCCTACATCTCTTCAGCCAAACATTAAGCAACGGAAACTCAGTCTCAAACGGTATCTTGAAATTCCCAATAGTCTCAAGAGCATGAAACCAACAACTCAGGGGAAGGAATGCCATATCGACGAGCCCGAGCTCCTTTCCCCCGAAGAAAGGCAGTGATCCTCCTCCTGACATTTCTTTCAAAGCACCTTCTAACAGTTTGAAATTCTCCAGCATGTCAAGCTTTGCCTTCTCCTGAGCCTCATCTTTCGTTCTCACTAGACGAAACCCCACTTCAATAGCCTGTAAAAACAGCGAACACATGCATTATAACATGAAAACGTGTTGATTTACTTAAACGCTCGTGGCAATGAAACAATTACCTTCTTGTCAACGAAGTCGGCCCAGAAGCGAGCGAGGGCACGATCATATGGCAAAAACTTCTCGGAGCCCCAGGTCTCATCAATGTACTGAACAATAATAAGAGACTCGCATATGGGCTTGCCATTGTGGATGAGGACAGGTACTTTCTTGTACACAGGATTCATTTGCAAGAGGAGGTCGCTCTTGTTGGAATATATATCCTCTTCTTGGTATTCATATTTCACGCCTTTCTCTTCCAGGGCAATTACGACGCGCATGCCATACATACTGAACCGTGTGCTTAGTACCTTCACTTGCTCCATTTTATATGACAGACACACACAAACACAAAGTTTAAACAAGAGCTATGTTTTCTTGGTCTTAATCTTTTGGCCTGGGAGTGTAAATATACAAGGGAAACTTTGTTGGCAACCCTAGGATTTCACTGACGTTAACCTCTTTAGTATTACAATGACGTCAACCCTTGCGTAACAACCTGCATGTTCTGATTAATTATATCTATGACGTGAAGTCGAGATGTCATTTGCCAATGCCGGAAGAAGCTGGGCATCCGTTTTAAAATTGGCAATCAAGAGGATATGTTAGAATCATCTCAGGTCTTCATGCCGTTGTTTAAGCGTATTTTCTGTTGGAATAGAAGCATGCCGTTGTTTAAGTGTAATTTCTGTTTGACTAGAAGCAGTCCACGGTTGCCAAATAAATTTTTAATTATTGGATATGGATAAATTCAAATCTCTCATTACTTCAGTGCAGAAACTCTACTTCAGGAATTGTAGATAAGATTAAAAAAAAGATGGT
Source organism: Chamaecyparis obtusa (assembly GCA_027943335.1). Taxonomy (NCBI): domain Eukaryota; kingdom Viridiplantae; phylum Streptophyta; class Pinopsida; order Cupressales; family Cupressaceae; genus Chamaecyparis; species Chamaecyparis obtusa. The sequence continues at coordinate 122,846 of BSBK01008824.1, forward strand.
AATAATGAACAATTTTTTATTCTACAATTTTTCTTTTTTTCTTCTAAATTTTATATATAAAAATATTTATCATCAATTTTATTCCAGCATTTTCTTAAATTTTCAATGTAAAAATTATTAGTAATAATTTCATTTAAATTTTTTTATGATAACTGTTGAAAAATTAATTTTTCATTTACCTTCTCATTTCACAAATTAGTCAACTAAAGATAACAACTATAGACTAACATGTGGATTGCCTTTGATTTTATGGTTGAAGAATGACTATGATTGTCTTAGGACTTTGGTGCTTTTCGTTCTTACCAAAATCATAATTGTGAGTCTAAGGGTATGAATTAGAGTTAATATATTCCTTTTCTATTAAAAAAAAAAGCTAAAAGATATTTACAACATTTTATTGTGGCTTCATAGATACATTCAACCAACAACACTCAAGATCTTGAAGAAAACGAGCACAAGGAACACCTACAACATAGTAACTGAAGAACAAGATTGAATGCACAAAATATGAGCATTGTAACTCCACTTGAGGTGAAAGAACAAGAAAAGTGAGCTGAACATTAATTACTTTACCTTCAAAGTCTGAATGGGAGCAACCTTATCACATGCATGACACACCCAAAAATAATAAGCAGGATACCTTTTAGCAAACATTTATCTATTTGAATCATCATCCAAAATAACTAGAAATAGTAAGTGATGTCTATTAAATTCAAACTTGTGAATGCTAAACTAATTTGAGGGGAACTATGTTTGAATTTGTCTCAAGTAGTTGTTATAAAAGACATCTTTCTTACTAGTAGAGTTCCTCACTCAAAGTGTTCCTCACTTTTATGGAGGGAACTAATCTTAGCACTTAGATATGCAAATTTGAGAAATTAGGAAAAATATCAATCTGAATAGAAGAGAAGTGTTGTAGGTTTGAGTAGAATGAGAAGATGGATAAGTTAAAGATTTTGTAAGTTATGTTATAAATTTCTTCTCTATCACAAATCTATTTACACAGTTTGGATATGTTGTTAAGAAGTTTGATCTAGAGGTATTTGGTCTAGGGGTTTTTATTGCGGTTTGTAGTTCAAAGGAATTAGTGTTCACCAATGTGTGATTGTGTTTGGAAAAGTTCCATGTTAAAAATACATACTCTTGATTTCTCAACTTTTTGGTTCCTATAGTTGTGGATTTTCAATTCCACTTATAATGTTTGTATCTTCATTCAATTTATATTGAACGATCTTCTTTTTCAGAGGAATCTGTTCAAAGTATGATTGATGTTTACACTAGTTTGGTTGATATCAGGTGTTTACACTTTCAAATAAAAAATTTGGTGAGCACACACATAAAATATTGAACTAATACCAAAACTTTATAAATGCACTGAAAAAATTGCTTAATGGGGCTAAAATGTCTTTAGCAATACCACAAATTAAAAAAAATTTCTCAATAATTTATTTTATTCACTATGTACAACACCCATTTCTTTACAATAGACTTCTACCTACTTTCTCATATTTTAGGAACTCAAAAATTGGTGAATGTGTCAGTAAATTTTGAAAAGCATTTATATGTATCTACTCTTGATTCCCTTGAGACACATACTATGCATGAAAACTTAGTCATATTCAAACTATATTTACGCTAGAAACTCCCTATAATTTTAAACTTGAGAGCATAATAGCTCAAACTTGAGGTCACTTGGTAGGCTTTTATTTATAAGGTTTTAAGAATCTACTAGGACACATACCAAAAAAAAAGACTTTACATGTAAGACCCCTCTAGAAATTGAGTGATGAAACTTTTAGGGCTCAAAAGATGGGACCTCTTTCAAATTTGAGAAATGAAAACTTTATGTTTGTCAAATATATGACATATAGACTTCAATTTGGGTCATTGAAGTTTTTTTAAAAACATTAATTACATTAAAAGATAATTTTTTAAAAAATAGATAAAGAAATTAACTTCTTTTCCATATACCAAAGCTATATTTTAAAATTCTATACTTATTAACATATTTTAAATATCTACACTAATTTATTTCTATATGAAATACATCTCATTACTCAAAATACATATATAAAAAATATAATTATTTTGTTTTTTTTCTTTTTTGAATAAAGAGGCAAACCTCATATATTGGTATTACATAATATAAGGATCCAATATGAAATATTATAAACAATCAATGAAAATATATTCTAGTAAAATAGCAATAATGTCCAGAGTCAAAGGGTTATACAACATAAAAAAAATTGCAAAATAGAAACCTATATTCTATCAAAATTACATATGTCTAAGATTCTAAATATAAACCTAGGAAATAATCATATCAAGAGGCATGATTGTTAGATAATTGAGAGGGGGGGGGGGGTGAATCAGTTAAATCGGTTATCCTACAGTCCCAAACTCTTAGGTGTACTTTTTCAAATTTCTTCAACAAATCGATCAACTCAGTAAGATCTTAATCAGTAACTTTATGTTCATTTACCAATACCAATAATTTCAAAAAATGTGTTTACCGATTAATAAAATATAAAATATGTAAAGTATGATAGAAAACCAATCATAACAAATAAAAAATAACACAAAGATAAAACGTGGAAACCGTGCTAAGGGAAAAAACCACCTGGGAATAGTAACCCAAAATGTTTCACTCTTCTAAAGTGAGCTTGGTTAGGAGCCAACCCTGTAAAAGGTTACAAAACACATTGTAAGGTGTGACCTTGTTAGAGGATTTATCACTGACATTTCTCCCTCGATCAGTATTTACTATGGGGTCAACAAGAAAATAATTAGCATTCCTTGAATGTCATGTTGAAATACAAAAATACTGTTAAGTCCACTCGGTTAAGAGATTTAGTTGTATTCAAATAAAACTCAATTTGAAAGTATTCAGATATATGCTAAACTCAATAAGATTCTTCTGGTTAATTATCAATTTACTCTATTATATCCTCCAACTTACTTCACTAGTTGTATAATGCTCTGATGCTTGGTTATGTCTGTGGTTCATCTCGGTTCTATCTGTAACCTATTTGATTTGCAATGCATGAAAAATATCTTCACATGAATTCTCCTGCAGTCTCAATTCAGCTGGCATAGTCAACAATGAATCTCATGTCTCTTAAATAGATGTGTAAACTATGTTCATCTCATCCATTATATTTTGTGTCTTAATATCCATCATTCATTTTTCCGCTTCAAGCTGCCCTAACAATTGTATTATTAACATTTTTCAATCTCTTTCCTTTGATCATCTTTGAATTTTGTCAGTTGTTTGACAGTCATAAAAAACTCTATCTCTTACCTTGAAATCACAATCATCTGTCAACTCATCAATCTCAGTCATTTGTTATAAATATTTTTTTTCTCCTTTACTCGGTCAATATAGAATATGTTGGTGAATACTAACTCGGTTAATACTTTCACTCGGTATACACAAGACTAGCTCGGTGTATACAAAAATATTCAATTACCAACCACATTAACTTGTTCTATTATGATCTCTTATTCATAATAGAATAATGTAACATGGTCAAGTCAACAACATAATGTCATAGACTCATCAATAAGTTATCCAATGTATACCTTTTCTATATATGTCTTATCCATCTTGTCTTCATGTAGATATATCATTTCTTCACCATGTCTTTCTTCTATAGATGTTCAAATGTTTGTAACTATCATGATAAATATAGTAAAAAATAGTTGACATCAATGACAACATATTGAGTAATTTCATCATCTTTAATATTACTTTAACAGCTTAATGACCTCCTGAATCTTCATCAAGATATTCAATAAGTTGTAGGTTAACAATCTCTCCCTTTTGCATTGATGGAAACACAATGTGAAATATGCCATAGAATACCAGACTTTTGTTCTACAACTATATACATAAATGTTGTAGTTTGGTTTCTTGGTAAGCTCTCCCTAGCTTGATATTTAATATGTTTAATCACTACATTACTACAACAATATTTCATGCAGACTCTCCCTGCGGATTTGATCTTCTTTAGTTCACTTGCCAATGGATATCTCTCCCCGTGTTCTTGAAATCCTTCTTTCCCTTTCATGTTCTTCTCAATAGATATTTCACATAAATATCTCTCCCATTGACAACAACGCCAAAAGAAAATATACAATATTCTCTTTTGTAGCCAAATAGTTTCTCTTTTGTTCGGTCCAGATCAATTACCTTCATGTACAGATATACAAATCTATATTCTAGCTTCTACAATCTTCACATCCTTCACAACCTTCACAACCTTAGGAATCCTAAAGTGTGAGCTACATGCATCAACATAATTGGTTTTCTGATAAAGTATAGGTTGATGCAACCTCCTAATCACCTTAGTAACCAATAGACAGGGGATGGACCACTAGTTTGGTCCTCAAGTACTCAAAAGTGTCCTTTGGTAAGGATTTAGTAAATATATCTGCAAGTTGTTCTTTAGACTTCACAAACTCAAGTTTCATTTTATTTTCTTGTACTTGTTTCCTCAAATAGTGATACTTAATTTATATGTGCTTTGTCTTTGCATGCATCACCGAATTCTTTGAAATATTTATGGAAGTTGTGTTATCACAATATATAATCACTAGATTAGTGATATCCTCATTCATTCTTTTTAATAATTGTTTTATCCATGCAATATTTGAATAGTTAGGAGCAGCAATAACATACTCTGCTTTAGTAGTTGATTGAGAAATACATGCTTGTTTCTTACTTATCCATGTTACAAGTCTTTCTCCCAAAAAGAATGCTCCACCTATAGTACTCCTCCTGTCATCTATATTTCTATCCCAATCTGCATCAGTGTGAACTTGTAGATCAAAATTGCCTTCATTTTTGTACCATAACCCATGATGCTCAATGCTCTTCAAAACTCTGAATGATTCCTTAGGATTAGAAGAATATCTTGCCACAATTCCAACTACATGTGCTATATCAAGTTAACTATGTACAACATATATCAATTTGTCAGTCACTGATCTATACAGTGTCTGATTTACCTCGGTTGATTCATCATATTTTATTAATTTGCATCTGGTAACCATAGGTGTTCCAACTAGTTTAGAATCTTCCATTAAAAATGTCTTCAATACTTCCTTGATGTATTTTGATTGTGTGATAAATATGCCTTCACTCTCTTGTAGTATTTGCAATCCAAGAAATAATTTAATCTCTCCAAACATTGACATTTCAAAATATTTTCTCATTTTTGTAGAAAAAGATTTCTAAAGATTATCATGACCCCCAAATATTATATCATCAACACAAATTTCACAAATAAGTATATTATCATTAGTTCCATCTTTCAAATATAAGTTTTTATTTTCACTTTTTCTCACAAAACCAATACTAATAATATATGAATGAGATCTTTAATACCATGCTCTTAGTACTTGTTTCAGTCCATATAGTGCTTTGTGCAATTTGCGAACCATGTTCTTCTAATTATGATCAACAAAACCTTCAACTTGCTCTATGTAGACTTCTTCCTCAAGAATTTCATTTAAAAATGCATATTTCACATCCATTTGATAAAATTTAAATCCTTTATAAGCAACATATGAAAGTAATATTCAAACTCCTTCAAGTCTTGCTACTAGTGCAAAAGTTTCACCATAGTCAATTCCTTCTTCTTGTGCATATCTCTTACATACAAGTCTTTCTTTCTTTATAGTCACTTCACCATTCTCATTCAACTTGTTTTTGAATATCCATGTTTTGTTTTTCTTTATCTACTTAATTTCTTCATTCATTGCTTTAATCCATTCTTCATTCTCAAGTGCATCTCAAACATTTTTAGCCTCAAATTCACAAACTAAACATGTTCTCTGTCCCAACTTACTTCGTGTCATCATGCCATCTTTCTTGTCTCCAATAATCTAGTTTTGTGGATGGTGCCTTCTCATAAATTTCACCAATATGTATTCTCTTCTTTGTTCATCACTCAGTTTGGGCTCAATTTCCTCCTTGGCAGCATCTTCCTGATTCTCAATTTGCATTTTCTAATGCTCTATAGCATTTTGCTGGCACTCAATAGACTTAGCTTGTGGCTCAGATTGATAGTCTAGATGCTCAATATATGTAAATCTACCATAGTCTTCTAATTCCTTCCTTCTTTCTTCATCATTTTTCTCATCAAACTCATCAACTTTTACATTAGCACTCTCAATCATTTTCTTAGTAACTTTGTTCAAACATTTGTCTGCTTTTCTCTTAGTAGAATATCTTAGAAATATTCCTTCATCACATTTAGAATCAAAATTTTCATTTCTATCATCTTTCAAAATGTAACATCTTCTTCCAAAAATTTTGAAATAAATTACATTAGGTGTGTACCCAAACCATAGCTCATAAGGTGTCTTCTTTGTGTCTTTTTTTAGTTGAACTTAGTTCAATGTGTATATAGCAGTGCTATCCGCTTCTCTCCAGTACATTTGTGCAACATCCTTTTCAATCATCGGTATTTTGGCACAACCAACTATAGATATATTATTTCTTTCTGCAATACTATTTTTTTGTGGTGTCCTCATTGCAGAAACCTATCTTTAATTCCATGCTCATTACAAAATTTAGTGAATTCATCATAAATAAACTCACCACCTCTATCTGATCTCAAGTATTTTAAATATTTTCTAATTTCTTTTTCCACTTTATCTCTATACCACTTAAACATTTTGAAAGCTTTAGATTTCTCCATCAAAAACATAATTGTCATCATCCTAGAGTAGTCATTTGTCATGGCCAAAAGTTGAGCAAAACACAACTACACAATTTTTCTAAAAACCTACTAACCATCTAAACTAAACACACTTATGCAACTAGGAAGTGAAGCACTATCTAGAATAAGACCCTATGTGCATGCAAAACGGTGAAGAGAGGAAAAATATGACTAGAAACATTGAAGTGTTTAGCAACACCCAAAGGCTAAAACCATACTAGTTTGACCATGTTTGACCAAAATTCAAACCTCATCAAACAACTCCAAACAAGCTACAAGATTCCTTAGACTACTAGCTTTGATTGGCACACAAATCGAGATAGTTGACTAAAAGTCAACCAAAGTTGACCAAAAGTCAACCATCACTGAAATATGCACAACCAAGCTAAAAGGGTACAAAAATGCAGCCAAGAATAATTGGGCATGCATATCGAGGCATTTGACCAAAGTTTGACTAAGAGTTGACCAAAAAGTCAATTGTGCCCAAACATGTCTGACAATGTTCTACAAGGGTTAAAATACGTCAGGGAAGGGTTTGTGCATGCAAACCAAGGTTATGTCCAAGGTTTGACTAATGTTGACCAAAAGTCAACCATGCACAAGATTTGGTCACAAGTCTAATAAGGTTATATAAGACCCAAGACGAGACCACCGGGCGATGATAAGAAAATAAAATAAAATAAATTGATAACAATAAATCATTAGAATTGGAATAGAATATTTAATCAACTATTTAAATAATTTTTTAATAAAATAATCTACTCTTTTAAAACAAGTTAATCTAAATAAGATTAGATTTCATTTATTTAGAAATTAACCATGTCTTAGCGTAATAAATTTTATACTATATTATTTAATACAAAAATAATAATTTAAATGAACTTTTGCCTATGTCATGACAACTATTTTAAATATGCCAATGATTAAATAAACTAATCATTTTTATTCATTAAAAGACTAATTTAAAAAGAATAAAATTTTTAAGATAAATATTCAAGTTAAATATCCAAGTTAAATATTCAAGTATTTACCCCTTACTAACACTTGAGTAAAAATATCCCACTCTAACATTCAATGAAATTACTATAATTTACCCAAAACATAAAGTATGATAAATAAAATCAAATAGACTTAATTCCATAATTCTAATTTATAATTTAATACATACTAATATAATTAATTCTATTTTTAAAGGATTCTTCAAAAATTTAATTAATTTTAACATATGAATTTAAGTCTATAAATCCAATTTCTAAATTAATTAAAATGAAACGATCTTATTTAAACAATATGCTAACTAAAAGTTACTTTCAAAACATATCAATGATACTTTAGTTAAAAAAAGCTAAACTAGCATAAAAATAATAATAAATCTAAATTTCATGTAACTTAATATCATCTTAATCTAAAAATAAAACCACAATAATAAAAAATACTATTTACCTAGCAATAAAATTCTATTTCAAAATCTAATATTCTAATTTACACTAACTATATTTATGTAACTAATTTACAATGGCAAACCTATTAAAAAAATAGAAGGAATAAATAACTAACTTCTTTTAAAATATAAATGTCTTCTCATTTATAAATTAAAACCAACTTGATACTTTTTAAACAAAAATAATTCAGCAACTATCTATACTAAATCAAACACCATATTAATTTGTAAAGGGAAGATTTACATGTTTAATAAAATAATACTAATACTATTCTAACAATCAAACTTAATAACATATATTTATTTGAAATAAATTAAAAATTAACTTTTTAGTCGTTTAATAAAATAAACTAACGGAATAAATTTTATTTTAAAACAAGCGCTTATAACATTTATTTTATCCTCCAAACCCGTGTGCGGAGCCGAGCACGTGCCGGTGGGGAAAAGGAGGAGAGAGGAAGCGGTGGGGACAGTGCCAAGGGCACTTTAATTTTTTTAAAAAATTAAAAAGAAATCTTCAAATTAATAATGAAAGCTTTTCATTATTAACTCTTATCTATATTTTTTTTTCCCTGGTAAAAATATTTCCTGTACCTCCAAACAGGGGGGTATAAGGAATAATTTTTTTAAAAAAGAAATATGATATTCACTACATATAATTGTAGTCAAACACATTGCAAGGGTAAAAATTTCTTTTTTAGCAAATTATTTTTTTTTAAATTTATTTCTTCAAAAAATAATTCTAAGTGTCAAATTTATCATGATTATCTAACCTTTTTAAAATAACTCTCACACCTATTCTAAGCATAATAATTTAATAAATTTCACAATCCAAATTGACTATACATTGATTTCAATCTTGACATTAATATTTCCATAATTACATTTTAACTATAGAAAATTTCAAGTTAATTAAATGGTTCAAGAATGACAATTTCTTTCAAACTAATTATTTTCTTTGCAATAATATCAATGCACAACAAGAAGAAAATATGGATTTTAACTATTTAAAACATACTCCATTTTTATAACATAGTGAAGGCGATATCCAACAATTTCTGTGTTTTCCTTAGTACCTCAGAATTCTAAATAGGATTTACATTCGAAAGAGGGATTACGAGAAAACTTGGTTCCAGCCTTACATTGAAAAGAAAGAAAGAAAAAATGTAGAAATAACAAATTTAACCATGAGGTCCTCAAGTACAAATTTTAACTTCCAAAAACTGGCAGCTCCAAGTTTCCAGCTGAACACCTCATAGAATAAGGTTGACCACGGAGGCTCACCTCCCAACCTAGGCCTTTTCAAGGCCACCCCCGAGCTTGGGGATCCAGAAACGAACATGATACAAACAGGAACTCACAAAACTCACATAAAATAAACATATATAGAAACCCACATTTAAAGCTTCCCAACGAATGGTAGAACAAAAGGAAGGTCTCCAAGAGGCCTTTCTGAAAACAGGGGTAGTGATAGACCTCCTAGTAGGAGAAAGCCAAGTATACAAAATAGAAACCTCAAGCCACACATAGACTTAGAATGACCATCTTCATAAGATGCAGTCATAAAATACACCTCCTTATGCTCCCCCAAAAGCCCGCAAGCCATATTTGGCATCATGGGTATCATGAAACCCCATGTCTTTCCCTCCACACATGGGAGACTCTACACTAAGCCGGAGTCATTTCCACCACCCCTACAAGGTTACTATGTCTTCCCAAGGGTGAGTGTGCCTTGAAGAATCCCATCCAAAATTATACACAAAATAAAACTCTAAAAACTCAACTTGAAAATAGCTTAAAATTTACATAGGACTCCATTAATGGAGTTTCAAGCTCAATAACATCAAGAAATTATGAATTCTACTCTAAAGAAGACCAACCTTACTCCAAAGCTAAAGGGGATTTGAAGTTTTGAGAAGAGCTTTCCCTCCAAGTTCTTTCCTCCAAAAGACTTCCTCAATTCTAAATTTGTCTCTAAGAATAGAGAGTGGGTGAACAATTAAACCCTTCTCCAAGTTCCTCCTAAATAGGAAAAATTCCTAAAATCTAGGAGCCAATCAGAAGAGGGGAAGAAACTTCCATTCCCTTCTTCCCACTTGCCTTCCTTAATCATAAATGGAGTTGAATGCAAGTTTGGAAAGAAGAGAGAGGTTAACCAAAATCTCACAACTCTTCAATTTCGACCAAAATGAAAACCTTAACTTTAAGGGGGTCATAAATGAGTTTTAAGGCCCTTAATGGGTTGAAAATTACCCCTAACCCCTAAGGTATCAACCTGGGTATCTAAAATTGACCCTAGTTAACCTATGGGAGTCCAAATGACCCTCCTAAACTCCACCTAAAGTTTACGCACGGATTTCTGGTCTTGGTTGACTTCTAGAAACTTCCCAACCCAAGGTTAGTTGATCCTACCCTAAGGTTACACCCTAGTCAAGCCCTTGACCCAAACAAATATAAAATACTTAACCATGCCAACACATAAGCCACAATTTTTCAAATTTGGCACATTTATTAAAACAAATGACATGGTTAATTCACATAGACACTAACTAATTTAATTACACACATGCAGACCACATTTGCGAATAAAATACTATACAATGAGGTCCACATTTATTTTTGCAAAGAGGACCTTGGAATTCATGGTATAAACATAGGTTCCAATACAGGGTCCTCAATTTAGATCCATGGTCAACTATCCTTGCACACTCATTGCACACATCAGTAGATCCAAAACAACATGATATAAAAAGATAATATGACATCAATAATTCATTGCATGTGACTATATTTGAATTCACACTTAATAATCATAGCATCTGTTTCCTAGACCAAATTTCATCACAGTTAGCTCTATTCAATAGATCATATATATGACATCATCATAGCTAAAACTAGATCAAAACATGTAGTGTCTCAAGTGTACCCTAATTACATAATCAGGTACTGAATATATAACACAGGATTCCACAGATCGTCAAATACATAAGAGTCTCAAAAGGTTAAAGCATGTCTAAGTACATAATCACCGAAAACATAGAAAACACTGAACGCATAACAAAATAAAGCAATGAAACAAGGACTGTCTGAGGTAGGTCTCACATCATCAACAAATAAAATGAAATATTTGTCACCATAATAACTCTGAGTTCTCATAGGACCACATAAGTCAGTATGCACCAATTCCAAAATACTTTTAGAAGAATAGTTCTTGCTCTTAAAACTAGATCTAGTCATTTTCTCTTTCTGACATTGATTACATATGACATGGTCAGGTTTGGTTAGGATTAGTAAACCTGTAACTCTTCTCTTTTTAATGATGTTAACCATGTTATAAAACTTCACATGACACAGTCTGTTATTCCACAACCACATATATTCATTTTTAGCCAATAAACAAGAAGTTTCAGCATTATCAAGATAAAATAGATTACCTTTGGATTGTTCACCAGTACTGTCCAGATTTTTGATTTCATCATATAAATCTTCACCTTTCTACTTTCAAATGCAACTCGGTGACCTAAATTATTTAATTGTACTACACTCAATAGATTATAGTTAAGTCCTTTCATCCAATATGTATTCTCACATATAATCTTATTATTCGACAAGATAGATCATTTTCCTTTCACTTACAAGGTGTACCATTTCCATTTTAATAGATCCTCCATTGTAGTGTTCAAGATATTCAAATTTTTCCTCATTACCAGTCATATGATGTGTATAGCCACTATCAATAATCCACGTATCATTCTTCCTAACTTTAGATATAAGTGATGATTCAACATACCTTTCTTCTTCTTTTGAATCATCTTTCAGAGAAACAAATACCACTTCAATGTCTTCATCAGTGTCGGTGTCAGTATAAACATCATCATCTCCAGCTAGGTAACAAGACTTCTTGTCTTTGTCTTTGTAGTCTCAGTTGTCTCTCCTGGCATATCTTTGGTTTCCTCTTTGTTCTGTGTGATCTCTTCTATCAGACTTTCTTTCACTAGATCGGTCATTGTATTTATCTTTATTTTTCCTTTTAGGTAATCTAGCTGCAGTATGGCCAATTCATTTACATTTAAAACATGCTAAAGGTAACTTTATTTTATACCTTCCTTTTCCTTTTGAAGTCTCCTAGCCATAAGTGCTTCGAGGTCATCAATTTCATCTTCACTAGCACTGTCACTTTCATTTCTTATGTTATGTTTACTACTAGATTTATCAATCTTTAAGGATGACATAAATGTAGACTCAACACTTGGTACAATACTATTATCAAATTTATTCATCTCAAAAGTAGTCAATTTACCAATTAGGCTATCAAGTGTAATAACATTACCTAGTGCAGATCTCATTTCATGAATATCAGACATTCTAATAGCATAGAGAGGCAGAAAGGTTCTAAGAATTTTACTCACAACAGTGTCTTCATCAATAATACCTCGTACTCCTCTTATAGCATTGACAACCTCTCTGATTTGGTTATTGTAATGTGTGATGTTTTCACCTTCTTTCATCTTCATATCATCAAATCTACCTCTAAGGCTTTGACCTCTGGATTTCAATACATTTTCATCTCCTCCATGAGCTAGTGCGAGTTTGTCCCACATGACTTTAGCATTTGTGCATATCTTCACATCTTCTAATTCAACATCTAATAGGGTAGAAAAATCTCTATCATTGTCATGTTGTGTTCATGTCTGTCTCTCAACAGATCAGCTATCAAACATCTAGTAGATGGTTGATTGTATGCATTGTTCAAGTATAATACAAAAAATTCTCTAATTCCAAATATGTGCAGTCTCATCCTACTTTTCCATGTAGAGAAGTTATCTTTGTTCAGCTTAGGCACCTCCCTTTTATACATGTGATATTTAGCTCAAGTCCTTAAAATTTTCCTCCAAGCAACCAATATGCTATGATATCAATTGTTTGATAACTGAGAGGGGGGGTGAATTAGTCAAATCAGTTATCCTAGAGTCCCAAACTCTTAGATGTACTTCTTCAAACTTCTTCAATAAATCAATCAACTTGATAAGATATTAATCAATAAATTTATGTTTATTTACCAATTGCTAGTTATTCCCAAAACTCTGTTTACCGATTAATCAAATATGAAATATGTAAATTATGATAGAAAAACAAACATAAAAAATAACACATGACACAAATATTTAACGTGGAAACTCTGCTAAGGGAAAAACCACCCAGGACCGGTAACCCAAAATGTTTCACTCTTCTAAAGTGAGCTCGGTTAGGAGCCAACCCTTTTAAAGGTTACAAAACACACTGTGAGGTATGACCTTGTTAGTTTTTTATCACTAACAATTCTCCCTCGACCAACATTCACTATGGGGTCAACAAGAAAACAATTAACATTCCTTGAATGTCATATTGAAATATAAAAAGACTATTAAGTCCACTCGATTAAGAGATTTAGCTGTAACAATAGTTGAACTAATACAGTAGTGATCTAATTCAAATTCAACTCAATTTGCAATTATTCAGATCTATGCTAAGCTCAATAAAACTCTTATGATCAATAATCAATTTACTCCATTATATCCTCCAACTTACTTCACTCGGTGTATAATTATTTGATGCTCAATTATGTCTGTAGTTTAGTGTGGTTATGTTTGTAACCTGTTTAATCAGTAGTGCATGAAAAATGTCTTCACGAGAATTCTCCCCTGGTCTCAATTCATTTGGCAGATTAGATTTTTATCTCATCAATTAGATTTTGCCTCTTAATATCCATTGTTCATTTTTCCTCTTGAAGATTCCTCAACAATTGTATCGTTAAAAAATTTCAATCTCTTCCGTTTGATCATCTCTGAATTTTGTCAGTCATTTGATCTTCATAAAAAAATCTATATCTTACCTCAAAATCATAAGCATCTACCAATTAATCAATTTCAGTTGGTTGTTATAAATGTTTATTTACGCTTTACTCGTTCAATACAGAATGCATCGGTGAATACTAACTCGGTTAATACTATCACTTGATATACATAAGACTAGCTCGATATATACAGAAATCTTCAATTACCAATCACATTAACTTGTTCTATTATGATCTCTTCTTCATAATAGAATAATGTAGCATGCTCAAGTCAACAACATAATGCCATAGACTCATCAATAAGCTACCCAATGTATACATTTTCCATATCTGTCATATCCATCTTGTCTTCATGTAGATATCTCATTTCTTCACAATTTCTTCCTTCTACAGATGTTCAGATGTTTGTAACTATCATGATAAGTATATTCAAAACTAGTTGACATCAATGACAACATATTAATTGATATAATCATCTTACATATCAATTTAATAGCTTGGAAACCTCCTGAATCTTCATCAAGATATTTAATCAGTTGTAGGCTAACAACAACAACCTAGGACCAATGCCCAAAAAGAAGTCAACAAAATTTACTTAGATAAGTAGCAATAAAGAACAATCGAAGCTCTAATATTTTTAATATGACAAGAACATAAAAATAAATCAAGGCTAATAAAAGATACATAAGAAATTTTGATTCAAGAGGATTCTATGTAAAATTTAATGATGAACTTGCTACAAAAAAAAAAAACATTAAAATTGTTCATATCAAACAACCTCACTTTTAGGGGAATTCTAAAATAGGGAGTTGACCTTTTTGGAGAACAAGAAATAAGGTCCAAATATTCTCTTATAACTTGAAGAAGTAGCAACCAATATGAGGGAAAATATTCCTCTCACAAAATCTAACCTTAGTATTAAGTATTCATTACAATATACTGAAAAAGAAACCACCTACTTTCTTTAAACTCATGTATAAATATTTTTTAAAAAACTACTCTATTTCTTTGCAAAATATAAAATCAATTTGGAATTTAATATTGAAATTCTATATTTTATATTACCATATAGACTCTTTTATTTAAACACTACTAAAGATAAATCTCTTTTCTTGTTTAGGAATAAAAATTGGTGTTTGCAGGATATTATGAAGCTCAAAGCCCAAAACAAGGATTTGGAAACTAAATATCAGAGCCCGCTGGAAAAAACTCAAAATAACAGTAAGGACTACTCTAAGGATGTATGTGACCCTGTTAAACTTCTTACTAGGAATGATTGCATTGAAAATTCTTTGGAGAACCTACTTAGGTATTCTATGGAAGGCTTAAAATCATCTACCAGTAATCTTCATAGGCTGGTTAACATGCTAGAAAAGAAGGAATGGGAAGCCATGTAGATGCCAAAAATATTGGGAAATGACCTAGGGATAGAACAATAGTGAAAAAGAGACATGAAACTTATTCCAATAAGGAGATTGAAGGTCTCAGGGAGAGCCTAAAGCATATGATAGAGTTGGAGAAGAAGATGGAAGAATCCATCCAGAATCTGAGAGGATGGTAGATATCAATTTGTTTTGTTGATTCCTTTTGTTTTGGATTCTTTTTTTGTTTGGGGTATTTTGTGTCCTTCTTTGTTGGTTTAGTTGTTCTTTCTAGCTATTCTTAATGATTTATCTCTAGCTTTAACGCTTTAGGTTTCGGGTCCGTGTAAACCCTATTTTTTTCTTAATTTTCAAAATAAATAGCCATTGTTAGAGCCTATTTAGACCTCCAAAAAAAAAAACTCTTATTATAATATATAAGATAGGCGCCCAATGTTTTACAACATAGAGAAGATATTGTGGATCTGGTAGATTTTGCTAAAGTGAATGGTCAAAGGAACCCATGCAAAGATAGACTAATAGGAAGCCACTAAATGATTTCTAAGGAATGATGTAAAACTTAACACTTGTTAGAAAAGTGAAGGGGCATTAATTATGATTTCATCTTTGTTTAGGATTTTTGAGGAGATCATCATGAAAAGAATATGTATTGTATCAATTTGTTTTTATTTCCTTCTTGGCTTATAAAGTCATTCGTATATTTCACTTCTCTATAGTAATGTAAACTAAGGTAGAAAGTGAATTTGTCAATAAGTGGCTAGATGTGAATAGTAACAATGGAGTATCTTTCAATTATTAGTTAATGATCAATATTTTAAATTTTGGGCTATAGTGAAACCTTTGAGGACATCCAATGCTTGTACTTAATTATCAAAATCATTTAGAAGATTTGTACCTAATCTATAAATGATCATTCGCTAGGCATTTTTGAAGATACAACTAGCACCCAATTATCTTTAACTACATCAACTAGCATCATAAGATTTAATTTTTATGAAACAATTTGTAGGGTAGATATATTTCTATTAGGATTCAACTATGTAGTTTTTGAGTCAAATTCATTGACCCATGTTTCATGACTATTGGTTCACAAGAACCTATATCTCATGAGATGGTTTAACCTAGGAGGAAAATATGTGAATAAGCATTCTTGAGATGGCGTAGTAATAGGATGGGTGACCTCTCAGGAATTCCCAATTCTTCACCTCTATGATCATCACCTAGATGCAATGATTTCTAAGAGGTCACTTCATTTGCATGAGAGATGGTTTCTTGTGAACCACTACTCATGAAACATGGGTCAATAGTTTTGACTAGAAAACTACATAGTTGAATCTTTAGAGAGATTTCACAATTTGACTTGCTACGAAAAAATATCTCCTACTTATCAATTTGTAGGATGCTTCTATCTAACAACTTTTCTATCATTTTTTTTGGACATATAGATTCTTAAGAAATGGAGAAAAATATTTGAACAGGAGGTTAGGCTCATAGAGACCTAAGATGTAAGGACATAGGAGGAATTTTTAGTCTATACCATAAATGAATTAATTTATTCTTGAACAATTTTCTCAATTTTATTGCATACTAGAGCTGCTTGACATTCCTCTTTTCTAAAAGTTTTAACATTCCTTTCCTACAATATATGCTATATAACAATGGATAGAGCCTTTTTGTATGAGTAAATAAAGGTATTTACACGAAGATAGGGATACCTTAAAAGTAAACCATAGGTTAAATTTGAAAGTTGTGTTTTCGATAAACATAAGAAAAAAAGGTCACATTGTACAAGAACAAGTGGTCAATTTTTTTTGTTTTCCATAAATATAAGAAAACACGAAGGCATCAACCAAACCAAATTGTGAAATCTTGTCACTTATTAATATTTTTTATTGAAATAAAACCATGAGAAAGAACTTTTATTTATTAAAATAAATTCAAGATGACAGAAAGAGAAAGTTCAATTAGGAACAAATTCCCTATTATAGGCTAATGGTTCATAATCTAATTTAATTGAATGGCTACCTAAGTTTGATGGGTTCATGAAGGGAGAATTTTATTGATTTGAAATCTATATTATTCGATTTTGAATGATATATGATAAAGTATTCTTTAGTCTTGAGGAATGTTGATACATTATAGATTTCCAAACAACATTTTACAGCTTACAATATGAAGGAACATCATTAATGAATTTTATTCCTAAAGTTTATTGAAGGACCATTTTAATTTAATTGAGAGATTCAATGTTTCTTAATGGGGCATTTCCATTCAAAGAGTCATCCAAAAAAAAGGACTTTTCACTACTGTTAACCATCCATGAGATACATTGAAGAGTTATGAACGTAAAATTAACTATAAGTTCCATATTGAAGAGCTTAAGGTGAGGTTTATTGTTGTAAAGATCCTTCCAACATCAAAAGAGTCCTAATATTGAGTTTCTATAATTCTATCCCATTTGGAATTAGGTTCCAAAAATACATTTCAATAAAATTTATCTTTGAAGGCCATGTGCCTTCTAATTTATGAATAACTATACATCCTCAAATATTTCTTTTGTAACTTTTTTTAAGAGATGAAATGATTTTTTCTTTTTTTGTCTACGTTAACCTACTAAGAAAATCCTTGATCTTTCTTAAAAGTTCCATGAGAAATCCTTCTCAAACTTATAGTATTGAAGTGATATATATTTTGGTCATTGATAGAACTATATTTTGATTAAAAAAACTAATAGGTAAAGAGAGACACCTACTTTTCCATGAAAATATTCTCTTCTAAATTCTTAAAATTATCTTATCCAAAAAAATGTTTTTTATGCTCCTATGGTCAAAAGAGAACATAGAAACATTTGCAAGGAAAATTTAATTTATTGAATCCTAGAAAATATCCATTATTTTGAATATTTTGTGGAGAAGTATTAAAATTATAGATTTGGGATTTTTTAGCATTAACATTATGACATGAGTCAGTATAGTAGTTTTAGAAAACAAAATTATTTTTATTGGCTTTTTTGAGGGAAGAATTCTTGAACAAGAGGGTATCATGTGCAAAAAGAAAGTGTGTAGTTGATATGAAGGAGTTTGGAAACAAGATACTTGTCAAAAAATTGAAGAGTGCGCTCTAGATATTAATATAATAAATGCTTCAACCACCATTACAAAGAAGTAATCTAGGGAAAAGGGTTGTCATTTCTAACCCCTTCAAAATACCCCAATAACCTTAAAAGAGATTCATTAATAAGAATATAAAATTTTGCTTTAAATATATATAAAATTATTCATCTTCACCACTTTTGAGAAAAATAATATCTTACTATTGAAGTTTCATAAATTTTACTGGATGGTATCAAGAGCTTGACAATATACTAGTGACCCTTCTAACTTTTCACTACCTCTAAAAATTAAACCTCCATATTCTGCTGAGATAATCTTAGGATTAAAATTTGTGAATGCATGAAAATTACTTTTGTGATAGTTTTATAGAGAGTGTTACATAAGAAAATAAATATAATTTTGGAAAAGTAGTTAGAATTAGAACATCTAGGAATTAATGCAAGATAGGTAGTATTGAATTATTTTAATATTTATAATAATTTGATATTTATGAGCATGTCAATTAATTTGAATTAATGAGAAGGTTGAAAAAAGAAGGTATTAAAACCATCTAGGTGGGACAATTTATCTGCTGCCATAGAAAAAACCACCTTTTCAACCTAATCCAATTTGAATTACTTTTATGAAAGAGTGAATTCTCTTCCTCTAAAATTATTGGTGGTATATGTTGCACAATGTTTTCTACAATATCTCTCATATCCTAATTTGATCTTCCTTGGTTTGAAAGAAAATGTAAGAATAAGGAAACCTCTTTATAGAAACCCTGCTCGTTTGTGATGATGTTGGCTACCCTATCAAATATTTGAAAGATTGTGTATTATTGTTTACAAAGATAAGCGTGAAATAATTTTTTATTTTTATCTCCCTGTTTGATCTATAATTCTCTTGATTTTTGTCTCTATTAGATATTTTCTCTTTGGAAACTTTGTTGTAATTGGAGTTGGACATAATTCTAAAAGTCATATAGATGATATAAATAACCCATGTTTGATGATGTTTGCATTTATGAAATCTATTTTCTTTAGTAGAGATTGATTTTAAATTATTATTTTCAAATGATAGATGTTCCAAGCTTTGATATTTTGTTTAACAATTAGAGATTTTTTCCAAATTAGAACATTTTAGAAGCCTATTGAAAAGGAGTTGACTACTACCAATGTTTAAGAAATTGAATAAAGGATGGATCCTTGAGAAAAATTATCTTAAATTTAATGTAGCATCATATTTGATTGGTAATATTCATTTAGTTGATTAATAGTTGAAGCAAAAAATAATCTAATATAGAAAGAGACAAAATGTCATTAGATAATTTCAAATGAAAGGAATCCCATATTGCATTAATAAAGAAATGACCTAGTCCAATACAAATGTTCATGGAGTTTTTCCTCTTTTTAATCTATGTGAATTTTCCATTGAAAAGTTAGAAATCTAATAATTAATTTTAATCTATAAAATTTATAAAATTAGAATCATTTTTTGGAGGTTCAAGGATACCTCTCATTTTATCTTTTTAAAAGAGAATTACATCAGGAATTTCCCCTAAAATTTACTAATTTGTCTTTAGGTTTATCAAATATTCGAGATAATGGCTTTAAGAGTTCTTGCTTATCCGTTATAGCACGTGAAGTTCCATTACACGCTAATTATTCATAATTCCATGTCAAAGTAAATGCACAAAAATCATATTTGGAATTTTATCTACCATCTTTCCCGAGATTATTTTTTGTTGCATAGAGAAACTATCCAACTAGAGGAACCTTTATATGGAGAATAAGCGTGACCATTTTGTAAATATTTTAGAAGCTTGATTATCTAAGATTTTTTTTCTTGAAGGAGAACATATTTTTCTCCACAAGCATCAACTAACTACTTGATAAGGAGCATCTTTTGAGGGGAATTAATGTCCCTAACGTTGCAACAAATGATCTTCATTGGTATGTAGGAGGGACCAAATAAGCCATCTTCAATCTATAATTTCTATCTAGTAAGGCTTGTACCAACCTCTATTTCTTCTTTAATTTTCTTTCTTCTTGGTCTTTGAACTTGTCTATTAGGTATGGTTGGCTCCATCTTTTTTTAGAGATATCTATTTAGTAGTTTAAAAGTGTTTCATTAAAATTGAAAGAGGGATATTGATTTACAGCCTCTTTTATTATTTCATAAATAAGTTAGGATTCAACTTTCTCCATTAAAAGATCTATATTTTCTAATTCCTTTTTTGAGAAAAATAGTATGGATATCTAATAATAGAGATTCATATTGGTCACCCCAGAGTAGGGGACGTAGTATGAGTTTATTATCCTTTATAACTTGTTAATTCTCTAAAGAATCTTGTTAAACTAGAGGCAATTTAGGCTCCTCAATCTAGTGTATGACAATATCTTATAAATAATGATGTCAATCATCAGTAAGTAGTTTAACAACTAAGTAGATATGGGATGAAAGAATAATTGGAGTATGAATATAATCTTTTGAAATCTCTAGAAGTTTAGAAAGAGGAGGATAAAATGGTTGTGAAACCTAATGAACATCCTATGAATCCTCTATGTATACACAAAATGGAAATGAATCTTTCTCATAAGGCAAGTTATGATTATCATCTCTTCACTGACTTAGAAAATTAAAGCATACCTACCCCTTAAGAAAGTTGTTGGGAAAATTTAGTGAAGATGTTTGAAAAATGATACCTTACAATGTAATAAGAATATTTTTATTGTTAGAATGATTTTAGAAAAACAAAGAGGGGGGTTGAATTAGTTGTTCTTAGGTCCATATGTACCAATTCAACTTTATAGCTCTTCAACAATCTCAGATCTAATTAGCTTTCAACTCGGTCTCTATAGAAAATACCAATAACATAAAACTTATTGTCCACTGTCCTCAAGTAAATAACTTGTAGAATATAAAACATTAAACATAATCCACATCAAAATCATTCACACAAGTATAACAGTAGGATTTATAGTGGAAACCCAATTTGGGAAAAACCACTTTGTAACATGCTACTGATTTTCACTCTTCTGAAGTAAGCTATGTGAAAAGACAACCCTATCAAATGTTTACATAACACACTGCTAGTTGTGACTTTGTTAAAGGATTTAATCACCCTATTAAGAGTGGCCTTGCTAGAGGGCTTAAGAACATTCAATAGAATGTCACCTTGATTAAAGGATTTATACAAAATGACTGGTAGGTCAAACTTGATTAAAGGATTCAAACTGATACAATGGTTATAAAGTAACACAAGGTTCTGATCTAAAAATATATAACTCACTTTGCAAATATAGATCCACTTTGCACATATTCTTATTTACTGAATGACCTTTATTCGCATCTCCATCTCTGCTCTTCTTAGTATTCTCTTCAAGCAATCACCACAACTATGTTCATCTCCTTCACAACTTCACCTTAAGCCTTCTTCTTAGAATTATTAGTCAATAAAATCAAGTTATGCTCACATCTGCTCATATTGTAACCTCACAATTAGGTTGATCTTATACCTCCTTGATCAGGTAGATCAATCTTTTTTCACTTAATCTCTTCTATAGATCTTAGGTTTAGGTTAGATTCATCGAATCCTTCCATCATTATGTTCTCCTTCTTTTCCTTCTATATACAATTCTTAACTCCTCTTTGAAATCATAAGAAAATGATTTACCATGCATTAATTGATTTGTACAATTGATTAATAATGTCAACACATTTTTACATATCCCAAGAATTTAACTATGTTGGCCGGGATTATCAATCCTTTCTCAAAATATAAATTAATGACACTCGGGAAATACTATATTCATCTTCTCGATCATCACTGTGTATCTTAGTCATCACTAACATTTTTCTTCTCAACAATTATCTATCATTTGACAATTACTAATGTTCAGCCAACACTAACATCGCTCGGCTTAAACTAGATTTACTTAATTTTTCTTGGTTAAGCCTTTGTTCCCAGTCTTTCTTCCTCACTTAGTGTTAATGATAAATAATGCACTATAATGTCAAAATTCCAACTAATCAAGTACCCATTGAAATATCACATAACTCAACCTTTCCTTAGGTTCTCTTGTTATCTCCTCATCGTCTTCATGAAAAGATATAGTACTCTCCTAGGTAGAAGCTATCTTATCAGTTAAGGTTTGACATCAATGACAATATAACAATTGTTTCAATTGTAATTTCCAACGATCTCCCTCTTTGGCATTGATGGCAACACCACATGAACATCATATGATTCACCAAAAAATTGAAAATCTTTGTGCAACAGATATCCATTAATATCATTAGCTTCATTTTGATTCTCATCCAATACATCCAAGTAAGAGCTCCCTCTTGGATAAATTTATCTTTTCCTATTTACTGAATTTCTCCCTCTTAATCTCTCTCTCAAGTTCATTGAATCTCTCCCTCAATTTTATATCTCTCTTCTGTATCTCTCCCTCTTTGACAAAAATGCCAAAGAAACTTGTGGCTCTTACATATTTACCATGTAGATGTCTTCATGTCATCTCTGTATGTTGTATACTCCCTCTATCATCTTTCTTATGACTGATCACCATCTTTTCTTTACTTTTCACAACTCTAGGAAACTCCTAAAGTGTGACCTCTCCTACATCAGTTTGTTACATAATCTGATTAGCACATTTGATGTAGTCCTCTTATATGCTTCTAGGTAGCCTCAATTAGGGGAATCACCCCTAATTTACCTCTAAGATATTCATGAGAATCTTTAGGTAATGCTTTTGTGAATATATCTGCTAATTGTTCCTTTGTATTCACATATTCCAATCTCACTTCTTTGTATTGAACCAATTCTGTCAAGTAATGATACTTGATAGCAATGTGCTTCATCTTAGCCTACATAACAATATTCTTTGATATGTTAATAGTACTTGTGTTATCACAGAAAATAACAACTAACATAGTGATTTCCTCCTTCATACCTTTTAACAATTTCTTTATACACACTAAATTTGAACAATTCACTGCTACTACAACATATTCAACTTCTATTGTAGATTGGGAAATGTAGTGCTATTTCTTACTTGTCCAAGATACTAATATTTTTTGTAGAAAGAATGCACCTCCACTTGTACTCTTTCCATCATCAACATTTCCAGCCCAATCTGCATTAGTGTAAACTTTCAGTTCAAACTTGTAATTCTTCTTGTAGTATAATCCATAGTCCTTTGTTCCTTTAAGATATGTCAATATCATTTTGACTGACATCATGTGACTCTCTTTAGGATTGGCAGAAAATATGGCAACAATCCCAACTGTGAGGGAAATATCTGGTCTACTATGGACAACATATTGTAGCTTTTCGATCATGGATCTATACAAGGTTTGGTTCACTTCAACTGTATCATTAGTTTTAAATAACTTTTATCTACTATCCATAGGCATACTCACTAGTCTAGAATCCTCCATACCAAAAGTTTTTGGTATCTCCTTGACATATTTAGATTGAGTAATATGTTGGAAAGCTAACTATATTGTTATATATGAATATGATTTAGTGTTTTCATTATGGTAGAATAGTCATATGAAGTTCTGGAGTTAGCACATAACTTAGAAGACTAGAAAATGGCTAAGTTTGGAAGATAGGATAGTCAATGAAGCACAAGAGGAACCGAGCATCAACACATGTGTGTATGACATATTTTTGATATGCGCCCTTGAAGATAATATTTTTAATATGTTATTGAGCTATGGTTAAGAGTGCAAGATCAGATGGGTCAGTATGATAAAGATACATCGAGTTGAAGTGACACAGACAATGAGCGGTAGAACATAATAGAGTATGGAGCCGACTATTAGTATTTTGGTTAGCAATTATAATATTGTTTTGTAAAGACTATGCACCTATTGTAAATGTGTTATAGATATATTAAATCATTGTATGTAAACACACTTGAGCCAATTCATTTGGAAGTTTTGTATGTAATCAGTTATAGGCTGACTTAGTGAATAGTTTTGTTTGTGCATATAAATAAGAGATTCTCCTTTATATTTGAGCATGGAATGAGATGCAAAGATGAATTAAGTAGAGAAGAAGTATTCCAAGAGAAGTAAGAATTAGATAGAGCTTTAGAAGAGGCTAAAGCATCAGTGCACAAAAGGAACTAATCAGACAAGTAATGTCATAGTAGCAGTTCACTGGTACATATATAGTGTGTATCTAATACTCAGAAGGTTGTAGCCTTCACCATTTGAGCAGTGATCACTAGGATAGTGTTTCGTCACCCCTAATATGGTTAATTGTAAAATACTCGTAACAGGGTCCAACCCTTGACAAGGTCTATGTACTTAATGCATTGTAATGATATCTCCTAATAGGGCTAAGGAACATTAATAGGCTCATAATACACAAGTACATTTATTAGTGGGTATTAATTCCCACTGGGGTTTTTCCTTTGGCCAAGGTTTCCCCATAATCATATCGGGTGTATGTGGTATTTTTTGTTTAATTTACATGCTTTAATATACAATTCAATAATTAAGATATTCTATTAAGTTTCAAGATATCATAAAGTAATTGTATAGAACACTAACTTAGCCTCTCACTAATTGGTATCTGATCTTTGGTCCTCCAAAGACAAGTTTAACCACTTGAGGAGATCATGGGTTCAGAAGAAGTGAAACATCTGAAGAATAATCTTGAAGTGGCTCTTGAAGACCTTGATAGGTTTGAGATAGAAATTGAAGAACTAAAACTAAAGGTTAGTGGTTCTCAAGTATTCACTAAGAAACTGAGAAAAGATTTGAAAGATTATTCTACAAATGATTTAGGGAAAATGGTCAAAAAGTTGAATGAGGAAAGCACTTCTCTGAAGGATCAGATTGAAGAGTTGGATGAAAAGCTATTTAACAATTAAGCAAGTAGTTGGATGAAGAACTCAGGCAAGCAAACATGCAAATATTGGAATTAGAGAACATTAAGAAGCAGATGGAATCTGAATTGATTGAAGCAAAGAATCATATTGAAAAGTTTCACACAAGCAAGGATCTAATAGAGTCACAGTT
This sequence comes from Chamaecyparis obtusa, assembly GCA_027943335.1. NCBI lineage: Eukaryota > Viridiplantae > Streptophyta > Pinopsida > Cupressales > Cupressaceae > Chamaecyparis > Chamaecyparis obtusa. Next base: position 148,366 of record BSBK01008824.1, read on the forward strand.
GTATGCTCAGAAGCTAAAGGGAGATACCATTGGTATTGGATTCAATGAAGCCCAAGTTCAGATTGATGCTATGCGAGATAGAATGAAATCTCCTAAAGAACCTACAAAAGTTAATAAGACTGAAGATCATACTGAAGCTAAAGCAAAACCATCTAAAGATGAGTGTAAAATAGTAAAAAAAAAAATTATGCTTGTAACAAGCATGGACACATAGCAAGAGATTGTAAAGAGGTAAGACCTTTCAATGGTTATTGTTATTCATGCAATAAGTTTGGTCATAGAACTATGAACTGGAGATCAAATCAAAGAAATCAAAATCAGCAAAGTCAAAGAAATCCTCCTCATCAAAATGTTAGAAGTCCTTAGAACATTATATGTAAGATATGTAATTATAATGGTCATATAGCTAGGCAATACAAATTGGTAACTAACATCAATGCGTCGAGGAATATAAGCCCTCTATTCATTTTTCACTCTTGTAACAAAGCTAGACACATCTCAAAGTTTTGTAGATCACAAGCACAAAGACAGGAAAGTCCTAATGAGACTCAAGAGTAAATATTTAATGAATCATGAGAAGTCAAGTTTGTGAAAGCTATAGAAGATTCAAGCATAATTTGGAAGGAAGAAAAGACAAATAATTTTGGTGAAATAGTTGAGGATGGATCTGTAATGGACACACCTCCTATTTATGGTTAAATGACCATCATGGTCATAGGGGAAGCTAGATCAGCTCTAGACCTCTATGCAGCTAGTATACTCCTTTGGTTTTAGATGTTTGGATACTAGTTGATGTTGTATGAAAGAGCACACAATCTAAGTATTAGAAATTAATTATAGGGGAAAATGTCTTCGTATAATTAATTCCTTCTTCTTGTGCATATCCCTTACATACTAATCTTGCTTTGTTTCTAGTAACATCTCCATGTTCATTCACCTTATTTCTAAATACCCATTTTGTTTCAATAACATTGTTTTCTTCTGGTCTTGGCACTAGAGTCTAGGTTTTATTCTTTTCTATCTACTCTATTTCTTCATTCATGGCTTGTATTCAGTATTCATTCTCTAAAGCATCTTTCATAGTCTTAGGCTCAAACTCACATAGTAAGCATGTATGATCTTTCAACTTACTTCTTGTCATGATTCCACATTCTTTAGCTCCAATAATGTGATCAGGCTTATGATGTCTTCTCACATAATGTGACAAAGGAGGTTCACATTTCCTTTCTCCTTGGTCTTGATCTTCACATTCATCTTGTAAATCTTCTACCTCTTCTTGTGATTGCTTGACATAAACCTCTTGTGGCTTGGTAGCATCCTTTTGATGCTTGGCATCATCCTTCTGATGCTCAATAGACTCATACAGTTCCTTGTCATCTGGTTTAGGTGCACTACTAACCTTTCCACCTTCTATGTATAGAAAAGATCTGTAGTCTTCAGGCTCTTGATTGCTCTCATATTCATTCTTTTCTGCATATTCATCAACTCTAACATTTTCACTTTCCATAATTTTTTTAGTGTTGGAATTCAAACACTTGTAATCTTTTCTCTTAGTGGAATATCTAAAAAATATGCCTTCATCACTTTTAGCATCAAATTTTCCATCTCTATTGTCTTTCAATATATAGCATTTACTCCCAAAGATTCTAAAGTATTTCACATGAGGTGCATAACCATGCCATAACTCAAAAGGTGTAACATTTTTACATTTCTTGATTTTTGCTCGATTTAAGGTATAAATAGTTAAACTTATATCTTCTCTCCAAAAGTTTTGTGCAACATTCTTCTCAATCATCCATGTTCTAGCACAATTCATAATTGATTTGTTTCTTCTTTCTGCTATATCATTCTATGGTGGCATCCTACATACAAACATTTGCCTTTTTATTTATCTATCATTGCAGAACAAATTGAACTCATTTGATATAAACTCTTCTCCTCTTTCAGATCTCAAACATTTCAAACCTTTACCATTTTCTTTTTCAACTTTTTCCAAATACCATTTAAATAATTGAGATGCCTCAAATTTCTCTTTTAAAAACATTACAGTCATCATTCTAGAATATTCATTAACAAACCTAATGAAATACTTATCAACATAATAACTTTGTACACCCATAGGTCCACAAAGGTCAGTATGAACCAATTCCAAAACATTATCTGAAGTATAAGTCTTGCTCTTGAAACTAGACTTTGTCATTTTCCCCAATTGACAATCTTTACACATCATATTGCTAGGTTTCTTCAATCTTCATAAACCTCTAACTTTCTTCTTCTTACTAATACTTACCAAATTCTTAAAGTTTACATGACACAACCTCTTATTCCATAACCATACATCTTCATATTGTGCAAACAAACATGTTTCTTTAGATAGGTCTAGATAGAACAAGTTACCTCTTGTTTGATCTCAAAGTCCATTTTGTTCACCAGTGGCATCAAATATTTTGGCCTTTCTGTGTTGAGATTCCACTCGGTAACTAGTACTTCTCAACTATTCCACACTCATCAAATTATAGCTAAGACCTTGAACCCAATAAGCATTTTCACATCTGATCTTATCAGGCAATCTTATTGATCAAATTTCCTTTCACATGACATGGTGCATCATTACTAGCTTAACACTTCTACCTTTGTAAGGGTTCAGAATTTCAAAATTACTTTTATCACCAATCATGTTATGTGAAAAACCACTATAAATAATCCATCTCTCACCTTTAATAACATATGAAATATGTCCATTTTTCTCATCTTCATCAAAATCTTATTTCATAGCAACATAAACAACTTCAATATCACATTCATTAGATTCACTAGTTTCACTGTCTGTTTCCTCTTCATTAATAGAGCAGGATTTCTTACTTTTGTCTTTATAGTCTATGTACCTTTAATGGTCTTTTTCATTTCTCTTGTCTTTTACTTATTTTCCCTTTTTCATCTTTGTCAGTCCTTTTAGGTCATCATGCTACAATATGGCCAACTTTGTTACATGAAAAATAGACAATAGGAAGTTTACCTTTATATTTCTATTTTCCTCTCTTTATCCTTCTATCCATAAGTGCCTCGAGATCATCTAGGTCATCCTCATAAGTGTCACTATTTTTTTATTGTCACTATCACTTCTCTCACATCTTTCTTTTCTCTTCTTAGGATTATGAAGAACCATTTGAGACTTGAATGTAGATTCAACATTATGAATAGAGAAGTTATCATAATTAGACAACTCAAAAGCAACAAGTTTTCCAATAAGACTTTCCAGAGTTAGAAAATTACCAGGGTTACATCTTGATTCTTGTATTGTAGAAATTTTGGTGGGCTAGATACAAACCAAGGTTCTCAATACTTTACTAATAATAGTTTCATCATTAATGATTCCATTAGATCCTCTAATAGTATTCACTACTTCCTTGATTCTACCACAATTCAGTAATATTCTCACCATCTTGCATTTTCATTTCATCAAATTCACCTCTCAGGCTTTCAGATTTTGCTCTTAGTACATTCGTGTCCAGACCATAGATCGCTGCAAGAGTGACCCACTTTTTATTTGCATTAGTATAGTCCTTGATGTCTTCAAATTCAGGATAGCTTAGGGAAGATGCAATCTCCAGAATTTCTTGATTGTGTACTTGTTTTACTTTCATCTCCTTGATAGTCAAAGGTGCAATGAGAGTTACATAATCATTTTTGACATAGTATTTTTCTGAATCACTAGTACCGACTAGATGAAATTTCATCAAACTCTTCCATGCACCGAAGTTCTCCTTGTTCAACTTTGGTACCTCATTTTTGTACATCTTGATCATTAGCTTCAATTACCTTCAAACTTTTTCTCTACAAGCACCAACAACTCTAATACAAATTGTTAGAGTGATTTTAGAAAAAAAAAGAGGGGGGGTGAATCAATTTTTCTCAGGTCCATATGTACCAATTAAAATTTTTATCTCTTCAACAATCTCAGATCTAATCAGCTTTCAACTCAGTGTCTATAGCAAATACCAATAACACAAACTTATTTTCCACTATCCTAAAGTAAATAGCTTGCAAAATCTAAAAGTTTCAACATCATCCACATCAAAATAATTCACACAAGTATATGACTAGGATTTATAGTGGAAACCCAATTTGGAAAAAACCACTTTGTAACATACTACTAATTTTCACTCTTATAAAGCGAGCTATGTGAAAAGCCAACCCTATCAAAATTTTACATAACACACTGCTAGGTGTGACTTGGTTAAAGGATTTAATCACCCTGTTAAGAGTGGCCATGTTAGAGGGCTTAAGAAAATTCAACAAAATGTCATCTTGATTAAAGGATTTATACAAAATGACTGTTAGGTCAACCTTGATTAAAGGATTTAAACTGATACAATGGTTATAAAGTAACAATGGGTTCTGATCTTGAAATCTACAACTCACTTTGTAGATATAGATCTACTTCACACATATGTTGATTTACTAACTGACTTTCATTTTCATCTCCATCTCTGATCTTCTCGATATTCTCTTCAAGAAATCACCACAACTCTATTTAGCTCCTTCACAACTTTGAACCTTCATCCTTCTTATAATTATCAATCAATAATATCAACTTCTCACATCTGCTCATACTATAACCTCACAATTAGGTTAATCTTATACCTCCTTGATCAAGTAGATCAATCTTTTTCTGCTTAATGTCTTTCATAGATATTAGGTTTAGGTCAGATTCATCGTATCCTTCCATCATTATGTTCTCCTTCTTTTCCTTCTAGATACAATTCTTAGATCCTCTTTGAAATCATAAGAAAATAATCTACCATTCATTAAATGCTCCATACAGTTCATGAATAATGTCAACATGTTTAAATTACATATCCCAAGATTTCAACAATATCATCTGAGATTCTCAATTCTTTCTCAAAATGTAAATTTCTAACAGTGGGTTGATACTGTGTTCATAATCTCTATCATCACTACGTATCTCGGTCATCGCTAACATTTTTCTTCTCAAAAATTATTTGTCACTCAAAAATTACTGATATTCATTCAACACTAGATTTACTCGGCATATACTAGCGCTTAGTTGACATTAACATCACTTAGATTAAACTAGATTTCTTCACTTTTTCTTGGTTAAGCCAATGTTCCCAGTCTTTCTTGCTCACTTAGTGTTAAAGATAAATAACACATTCTAATGTCAACACACCAACTAATCAAGTACCCATTGAAATATCACATAACTCAACCTTTTCTTAGGTTCTTTTGTTATCTCCTCATCATCTTCATCAAAAGATATAGTACTCTCCTAGGTAGCAATTGTCTTACGAGTTAAGATTTTAAATCAATGACAATATACCAATTTTTTCAATTTTAGTATCCAACATTTATGAGTTAAATTTAAAAACATGATAATATTTTAATCCATTTTAGAAAACTCGAGGTTATAAAATAATGAATAACCTCTCATGTAGGGATAATCATTATGGTCAACCTCAACTCTAACACTTATATCCAAATTCATTTCTGGGTGTAGCTCATTATCTTTAATCAACAAGAAAAGGAAGCCTAAGATATTATTTTATCCTCACATGTATGAGCTTGAAGATAACTTGTATTTTTAAATTCCATACTAAAGTGTCTTATCAAATGGCATGATGCATAACCTATCTTAGGTCCTTTGAAAAAATGGTTTGTTTCTGTAGACCATTTTTAGAATGAATTCGAACCTATTTTGGAATCTCTTTGGTAGCATCAAAGAGAACACAAAGTCTTAGAAGGCATTTGGAATTTTCAAAAAATTCATGGTAATATTTTAGGAGTATCCACATTTGATTTCCTAAATTTCTTTAGTTTAATTTATTTGAATTACAATGGAAAGGATTGGAGTTGAACCCCAAATGGAATAGATCTCATAATTATAAGATTACGAATTTAAATAAAATCCTTTAAAAGAACTAGGATTTAGTCTTAAAGACCACCTTTCTATCCTTCTTAGTAGAGAAAATAAGGATATAATACCCCATCCACTAATATAGATAAAAAGATTCAATTACACACACAAAATGATCATCTAATCATTGTAGTAACTTTTTTTTTCAAGAGAGGTGTTTTAGAGCTTATTTATAAAACCTCTTTCCTGTAAATCTTCAACCTAAGGATATACATAATCTTATAACAATGCAATTACTCTTGTCATGCCTTGATGACCAATATTTTTTTGGAAAAGGGGAAAATCCCTTTCCATGCTTATCTTTCTTACCAGGACTAAGTTATTTTTTAATCCAGGTAAGATCTTGTTTGGGACCCAATGGTTGGATTTTGAAATATTTCTTCAAAACTTTTGAGAGAAACTTTGATAGAATGGATGACCCTAGAAATTTGGAGAAATGACATTGAGGAAACTGAACATGATTATTTGGGTTGTATTGGTCCCTATTCCTTTTAAGTGGAATATTATTTGGAAAGATAGAAAGAATACCTTTTACCAATGCCTTAAAGCTTTTAGATTTTGCTCACCTTCAAATGCCTTGAGCCCCATCTTGAAATCCACTCTCCTGATCGAGGTCGTAAAGGTTTCACCAACTCTTTTGTTAATGGTAGGAAATATGCCTACCATCTTGAATCTACAAATGTGTAAATATGTCCATTCTATAGAATTAAAAAATGTTTTTTTCTCACTAGGGTTCCTACAATCTTGGTAGAGTGTTCTCGTGGTTACTTTCAACTCAGTTTATGCAGAATAAGTTTTTATTTATTATTTGTGTGACAATAAGAACAAAACAAAAATTAACTTCACATCTTTTGACACTTGATCTAGAAGAGGCCCTAATGTTATATATCCCAATGACTCTCCCATAAGGAAAAAAAGGAAGGAAATCTTTCTATGATTGTTTTCACAAACTAACCTTTAAATTTTATCAAATATTTATAGAAGCAATTCTCACTTATAAACATTAATTTAATGAAAATATACAATTTGAAATAACTATAGCCAAATGTGATCTTAACATAGATTATCATATAATTATATTTAAAAATTAATAATTAAAAAAATTCAAGATTTAATAAGAAAAACCACTTTACTCAAATGTAAGGCTAATTTAAATAAATAAAATATTCACATTTCTAATTAAAGGAAAGGGCATTCTTTTGGTTCAAATTTGGTTAATATATCAAAATTATAAGATAAGGCATAATAGTTGAACATATTTTAATAAATGTTATAGTACAAATTTATTTACAACCTACTATTTATAACATCATTACACCAATAGTTGTGAACTTTAAAGTTAGTAGTGTTGATGATGACTATCCAGAATTCAATGAACCACAAATTCATTAGATTTAAAAAGTAATAAATCGTGTGATGCAACCTTAGTACACCAGAACAATATGTTAAGTGTACAAGCCTACGTGTGTTTTTTTAATCTTTTGAGACAACTTAACAAACAAATGTTGATGTCAGATCATATTTGATGATATGACAATAAAAGTTTAGTTATTGAAGGCAACTAAACCAAGAAATCATGTCTTGTTAATCACAAAATAAGCATATTAGAGAAAGCCCAAAATTGCCTTAAAGAAATGAGAAGCATGGCATCCATTATATAGAAAAACAAATGAAAGGTGACATTGTGGAATTCAACCATAGTCACCAATATTAGAACTACAATATTAAATATCTTCAACTATCAACTACAACATTAACTACATACAACCTTCTATTTAATATCAGACTGTGAAGTCAAGAAGGACTGCACAAGTAGGCCACAAATGAGCATTATTGATGTCATTCTCCCCCATAATAAGCAGTGGAAAGAACATGAAGAACACTCTTGAGCTTCTGGAACCTTTCACAAGCTAGAGCCTTTGTCAAGATATCTGCAATCTGATCATCTATACTAAAGTACATACGTTGAACCAATTCCCTAATATAGTGTTGTATCTTAATGTGTTTGGTTCTACTATGAAATATTGGATTCTTTTTTATTTGTATAGCACTTTTGTTGTCACAATACAACAAGGTAGGCTCATTTTGAATTTGGTGTAAGTCTTCTCATAGTCTTCTCAACTATATAGTTTGACATGTTGTTGATGTTACATCTTTGTATTCTACATCTATTGTAGAAAGTGATATTGTAGGTTGTTTCTTGGACTTCCAAGAGAATACTGCAGAACCAAGGCAAAAAGTGTAACCATAAGTAGACTTCTGATCATCAACAAAACCTGCCCAATCTAAATTTGTATATCCAACCAATCTATTGTCCTTTGAATGCTGAAATTTGAGACCATAGCTCAATGTCCCTTTAACATATCTGAGAATCCTTTTTGTTGCATTCCAATGTTTTTCCTTAGACTTTGACATGAATTCAGAGACCAAACTCACTGAAAATGTGATATCTGGAGGAGTAGTAGTTAAGTAGATCTATCCTCCAATCAATTGTCTATATAGAGTGGGACTCACTAAATTTGACACATCAGAAGTAGAAGAGTTAAGTCCAACTTCAATGGGTGTTGCAACTGGTTTGCAACTCTGCATATGAAGTTTTTGTAGGATATCTAAGGCATATTTTTTATCAGACATAAATATTTCATCTTTATTTTTCCCTACTTCTATACCAATAAAGTAGTGCATATGTCCCAAATCTATCATTTCAAACTCAGTAATCATGGTTTCTCTAAACTTTGCAAATGAAGCTAGATTATTCCCTGTGTAGATAAGATCATCAACATAGAGAACTAAGATAAGGAGATCCTTATCTGAGCTTTTGATATAGAGATTTGGATCTGATTGACTTATTTAAAACCCTTTCTATTGTAGGTATGAGTCTATCCTTGACTACCATGCAATTGGTGCTTATTTGAGCCCATACAAGGCCTTCTTTAATTTTAAAACATAATGTTCTTTAGAAGGTATTTCAAAAGATTTAGGTTTTGAAACATACACTTCCTCATCAATATATCCATTCAAGAAAGCACTCTTCACATCCATTTGATAAACTATCCAACTATGTTCATCTTCGAATGCTAAAACCAATTGGTTAAGATGTTTCCTCTTCATTTTAGTCATGGAAACCAAGTAGTAAAATGAAGAGGAAACATCCTATCCCCTATCATTTGTACTCTTGCAAAAACTGCACTCCTTTTTAATTTATGCACTCATTCTTATCAAAAGTTACTTGATAATTTATCTCTAACATTTGTCCAATAGACAACAAATTTTTTGTGAGCGCTGGAAGAAATAAGGTTTTATTGATATGTTTCACTTCACCATATTCTATTGTAACTACAATGGTACCCTTACCTTTTCCTCCATGAGAATTATTATCTACTAGTACTACAATACTTTGTGATAGCCTAAAAATGATTGAACATCTTGATGGAATGAATGGACAAGTGAAAGACATTGATTAATGGTCACTGAGATACTAAAGTGATATGTAAGGCAATTAAATCAGTCAATATGTTGTCATTGATGTTAACTAGTTTTTACTATACATATCATGATGATTACAAACATTTGAAAAAGAAAAATGGTAAAGGGATGAGATATCTACATGAAGATGAGATGGATATGGAAGATATGGATATAGTATACATTTGGTAACTTATTGATGACTCTATGGCATCATGTTGTTGACTTGATTGTGTTACATGAATTTTTTATATATTGAATATCATAACTTAACAAGTTTATATGGTCAGTAATTAAAGATTTCTCTATACACCAAGCTAGTGTAGTGTATACTGAGTAATAGTAATAACTGAGTTAGTTATCACTGGCCCATTCTTTATTGATCAAGTGAAAAAAACAAATAAAGTTTATAACAGATGATTGAAGTGATGAGCTAGGAGATGCTTATGATTTTGAGGTTGAAGATAAATTTTTCTATGAAGATCACAAGACTGACAAAATTTGAGATTGGTCAAATGGAGAAGATTGAAACGTGTTATAGACACAACTATTGAGGAAGCTTGAAGCAACAAAATGAATAATGGAGATTAAGAGGCAAAATCTAATGAATGATAAGAAAATGGTTTATGAAGTCTATTTAAAAAGACATGAGATTCATTATTGAGTCTGGGTGAATTGAACACTTCGGGAGAATTCTTGTGAAAGGACTATTTTCATGGACTACTAATCTAGCTAGCTATAGATAGAATTGAGATGAACTGCATGAATTACCGAGTGTTAGAGAAGCATACACCAAGTTGAATAAATTGGATAATATGAAGGATTGAATTCATAATTGATTAGAGGAGGTATTTTGAGCTTAGCATAGATCTCAAAATATAAAAATCATAGTTGTATTTGAATCAGATCATTACTGTATCGGTTTAACTATTGTTATAGTAAAATATCTTAATTGAGTGGACTTAACAGTATTTTTGTATTTTAATATGACATTCAATGAACGTTGATTATTTTCTTGTTAACCCCATAGTGAATGTTGGTCAAAGGATAATTTTTGGTGATAAATCCTATAACTAGGTCACACCTTATTGTTTGTTTTATAACCATTAACAAGGTTGGCTCCTAACCAAGCTCACTTGAGAAGAGTGAATTATTTTGGATTATCGGTCCCAGGTGGTTTTTACCCTAACAGGGTTTCCATGTAAAAAATATATGTGTTATGTGTATTTGATGTGATCAGATTGTTATTTTACTTTACATATTTCATATTTGACTTGATAAGTAAACACAAAATTGAATTTACTGTCAATCAATAAATGAAGAGAAATATATTGTTGGTATCTTACCGATTTGATTCTTTGGTTGAAAAAGTTTGAATATATACATCTTAGAGTTTTGGATTGTATAATAACTGGACTTAACTCATTCACTCCCCCTCTCAATTATCTAACAATTGGTATCAGAGCGTAATGGTTTCTTGGAAGGAAAGTTTGAAGGACTTGAACTAAAGATCACAAGATGTATAAAAGAGAGGTTCCTAAGATGAAAAAAGATAACTTCTCAATATGGAAAAGCATAATGAAGTTGCATATATCTAGAATTGGTGAATCTGCACTATTCTACTTGTCCAATGATTACATACAACTAACAATGGGACCTTTGAATATTGATCATTTGAGAGATAGACATGAACATAATATGACAATAATAGAGATTGATGTTGTCTTATCTGATGCAAAATTTGAAGATATCAAGACATGCACTAATGTTAAAGAAATATGGGACAAACTTGCACTAGTTCACGGAGGAGATGTAAATGTGTTGAGGACAAGAGCTGAGAGTCTTAGAGGAAGGTTTGATGACATGAAGATGAAAGAAGGAGAAAATATTTCTCAGTAAAACAAAATAATTAAGGAGGTTGTTAATGCTATCAGAGGAGCATGAGGTATTATTGATGAAAACACTATTATGAGTAAAATTCTTAGAACCTTTCTACCTATTTATACAATTAGAATCTCTGTAATCCATGAAATTAGGTATGCACCAGGTAACATTCTTACACTTGATAGAATAATTGGTAAATTGACTACTTTTGAGGTGAATAACTATGATAATAGTATTGTACTAAGTGTTGAGTCTGTATTTATGTCATCCTTGAAGACTGGTAAATCAAGCAATAAACATATGATAAGAAATGAGAGTGAAAATGACAATGATGAAGATGAATTTGATGAGCTTGAAACACTAATGGCTAGAAGACTTAAAAAAGGTAAAGGAAGGTACAAAGGGAAATTACCTCTATCGTATTTTAACTATCAAGATATTGGTCACATTGCAAATGGGTGTCCTAACAAGAAAGGAGATAATAAAGACAATGACAAATTTGGTAAAAAAAGTTTGATAGAAGAGATAACCGAGAATATAGAGGAAACTAATAGTATGATAGGAGTAACAAACGATACTACAAAGACAAAGGCAAGAAATCTTGTTATCTTGTTGATGATGATGACACTAACAATGAAACTGATGAATAAATTGAGGTGGTATTCATAGTTTTGAAAGAAGATTCAAAAGAAGAAGAAACATATGTTGAAACAACACTTATTTGTAAAGTTAGCAAGAATGATGCTTGGATTATTGATAGTGGTTGTACACATTATATGACTGGTGATGAGGATAAATTTGAATATCTTGAACATTATAATAGTGGATCTGTTAAAATGGGAAATGACACACCTTGTCTAGTAAAAGGAAAAGGATCTATCTTGTTGAACAATAAGATCAAATGTGAAAATTTATATTGGGTGTAAGTACTTAATTATAATCTATTGAGTGTGGTACAACTGAATACATCAGGTCATTGAGTTTCATTTGAAAGTAAGAAGGTGAAAATATATGATGAGACCGAAAATTTGGTCGGTACTGGTAAACAATCAAAAGGTAATCTATTCTATCTTGATAATGCTGAAACTTCTTGTTTGTTGGCTAGAACTAAAGATGTGTGGTTGTAGCACTAGAGGTTATGTCATGTATATTTTGATAACATGATTAAAATCGACAAGAAGAGAAAATTTGGAGGCTTACCAAGCTTATCTAAACCTAACCATGCCATGTGTAATCAATGTCAAAAATAAAAGATTTCAAAATCTATTTTCAAGAGTAAGAATTTCTCATCTAAAGCTATTTTGAAGTTGGTTCATACTAACTTGTGTGATCCTATGAGAATCCATAGTTATAATGGGAACAAATACTTCATTTTATTTGTTTATGACTACTCTAGGATGACGATTGTAATGTTTTTAAAATAAAATTCTTAAGCTTTCAAGATGTTTAAATGGTATAAAGCTAAAGTGGAAAAGGAAAGTGGAAAAGAGTTAAAATGCTTGAGATCAAATAGAGGTCATGAGTTTATTTCTGATGAATTTACTAACTTTTATAATGAGCATGGAAATAAAAGACACATTTCTGCACCAAGAACACCACAACAAAATAAAATTGCTGAAAGGAGGAAAAGATCTATTGTTGATTGTGCTAGAACACTGATGATTGAAAAAGATATTGCACAAATGTATTGGAAAGAATCTATTTGTATTGTTGTATATACATTGAACCAAGTACAACTAAAGAAAGATTCAAACAAGACACTCTATGAACTGTGGTATGGATACACACCAAATGTAAGTTATTTCAAAGTATTGAGAAGTAAATGTTAAATTCTGAAATATGATAGAAATTGGAAATCTGATTCAAAAGGTGATGAAGGAACATTCTTAGGATATTCTACTAAAATCAAAGCTTAGAAATGTTTGAACAAGGTTACTAACAAAATGATTGAAAGTGAAAATGTGACAGTTGATGAGTTTGCAAAGAAAAATGATAAAGAAAGTAGAAAGGAACTAGAAGACTATGGTAGATTTACATACATTGAGCATCGTGAAACTCTACCAAAGCCACAAGATGAAACTACCGAGAAACAGGGTAAATATACTGAGAATCAACATATAGTGACCAAGAATTAGGAAGATATTACCGACCAAGATCTTGATCCTACACTGAATGATGAACAAAGAAGAGAACAAGTGTTAGCAAAATTTGTGAGAAGACACCATCTAGAGAATTAGATTATTGGTGACAAGAAAGCTGAGATGATGACATGAAGCAAGTTGAGATGAAACACATGTTTAGTTTGCGAATATGAACCTAAAAATGTTAGAGATGCACTTGAGAATAAGGAATGGATTAAAGCAATAAATGAAGAAATTGAGAAAATACAAAAGAACAAAACATGGTCATTGGTACTGAGACCGAATGATAAAAATATCATTGGAACCAAATTAATATTGAGAAACAAGTTGAATGATAATAGTGAAGTCACTAGAAATAAAGCAAGACTCGTATGTAAAGGGTATGCACAAGAAGAAGGTATTGACTATAGTGAAAATTTTGCACCAGTAGCTAGACTTTAACTAGTTAGAATATTACTTGCACATGCTTCCTACAAAGGATTTAAACTATATCAAATAGATGTCAAATCTTCATTTTTAATGGAATTCTTGATAAGAAGTGTATATTAAAAAACCTAAAAGTTTTGTTGATCCAAATCAGAAGAAAATGGTATGTAAGTTGCAAAAAGAATTGTATGGACAGAAACAAGCACCGAGAGAATGGTATGAAATTCTGCATGCATATCTTATCAGTATTGGGTTTGTTAGAACAAGTGATAAGAACAATTTAAACTTGAAAGGTGAAACTGATGATAATATTCTTATTGATGAAATTTTTGTTGATGATATCATATTTGAAGGTCATGATAATCTTTGCAAATCATTTGATGATAAAATGATAAATGAATTTGAAATGTCAATGTTTGGGGAGATTGAATTCTTTCTTGGTTTACAAATTCTACAACAAAGTGAAGGCATATTCATTACACAATCAAAGTACATCAAAGAAGTATTGAAGAATTTTGGAATGGAAAATTCCAAACTAGTTGGTACACCTATAGCCACTAGATTCAAATTAACAAAGGATGATCAATCAACCAAGGTAAATCAAATATTGTATAGATCAATGATTGGTAAGTTGATGTACGTTGTGCATAGTAGACTGAACATTGCACATGCAGTTGGGATTATAGAAATATTTTATGCTAAGCCTAAGGAATCACATATGACTACTATTAAGAGGATTCTAAGATACTTGAAGAACACTGAGCACTATGGTATATGGTATAAGAAAGAGGGCAATTTTGAACTACAAGTTTACACTGATGCAGATTGGGATGAAAATATTGATGATCGGAAGAGAACTATCAGTGATGCATTATTTTTGGGAGAAAGAATAGTTACTCAGATGAGAAAGAAATAGGAATATATTTGGGTATGTGCAATATCATGGTATGCCAAACTAGGCCCTTAAGTTGCAATGAAAATTTTGAAAATCAGGTTTCGGAAAGTTGACATAAAAATTTGAACAAGTTATAAATATTATATTAAAAATATGTAAGAAGAGAATCTATAGAAAATTAAATTTAGTTTCTAAGATAGTAGGCCTTTTTTGAAAAAAGATTATTCTATATGTTGAAAATTTCAAATTTCAATGTAGTAGTACAAAAATTTTAGAAAAATATAAGAAGTAGGTGTATGTCTGACCACCTTAAACACAATCAAATGATAATTTTTTTTTACAAGATTATAGACATAAGTAGTAGACTCGTGTCTTGATGTGACACATATTTTTTTGTACTTTTTTTCCAAGTAGATAATTAATTCTGATTTTTCTTCTACAACTTTTCCAGAATACAAAATCTCTTATGTCTAACCACGTTAACTTAGTCTAAAATTTATCAAATTAAAAACTTTTTTATTTTTTCTTGTAGTAGGAAAAGCATAGAATTTGAAACATGTTTTGGATTTCAAAAATGTTATATAGTTTCAAAGTTATAGCTATTTTCTAATAAGTCTATCAATCAGGACTAGAAAGATAACAAGTAGGTATATGTCTAGCCACATTAAATAAAATCAAATCATAATATTTTTTTATAAGATTCTAGATAAAAGTAGTAGACTCATGTTCGGATGTGATGTATAATTATTTGTATTTTTTCCAAGTAAATATAATTAATTATGATTTTTTTGCTATAAATTTTCCTGAATATAAAAAATCTCGTGTCTGACCACCTTAAGGATATGTGCAGGATCATGGTATGCCAAAAAGTGGTGATGTGAAAAAGAAGTCCTAATTGACAGACTCTTTGAAAAAAAATCTACAACTTTCAAACAATATGACATTTTAGAAATATGAAATATAGATCACATTCTATGTTTCACCTAATACAATAATAATAAACAATTCTTTCAATTTGATGAAGTTTAGACTAAGTTAAGGTGGTCAGAAATGAGAGTTTTTATATTCAGAAAAATTTGTAGCAGAAAAATTATAATTAATTATTTACTTGGAAAAAAAATACAAAACAAATATACATCACATCCAGACATGAGTCTACTACTTTATCTAGAATATTATAAAAAAATATTATCATTTGATTTTGTTTAATGTGGTCAAACATACACCTACTTGTTATCTTTGTAGTCCTGATTGATAGACTTATTGAAAAATAGCTATAACTTTCAAAGTGTATAACATTTTTGAAATCCAAAATATGTGTCACATTCTATGCTCTTCCTACTATAAGAAAAATAAAAAAAGATTTCAGTTTGATAAACTTTAGACTAAGTTAATGTGGTCAGACATGAGAGCTTTTATATTCTAGAAAAGTTGTAGAAGAAAAATTATAATTAATTATTTACTTGAGAAAAAATTACAAAACAATATGTGTGACATGTGGACATGAGTCTACTACTTATATCTAGAATCTTCTAAAAAAGAATTATCATTTGATTGTGTTTAAGGTGGTCAAACATACACCTACTTCTTAATTTTTTTTCTAAAATTTGTGTACTACTACATTGAAATTTTAAATTTTCAACATATAGATTAATTGTTTTTCAAAAAAGGCCTAGTATCTTAGAAACTAAATTCAAATTTCTACAGATTCTCTTCTTACTAATTTTTGATATAATATTTATAACTTGTTCAAATTTTTATGTCAACTTGCCTAAACCTGATTTTCTTAATTTTCATTGCCACTTAAGGGCCTAGTTTGGCATAGCATGATCCTGCACATACCCTTAGTCTAAACTTCATCAAATTGAAAGAATTGTTTACTATTATTGTATTAGGTGAAGCATAGAATGTGATGTATATTTCAGATTTCAAAAATATTATATTATTTAAAAGTTATAGTTATTTTTCAAAGAGTCTATCAACCATGACTTCTTTTTCACATCGCCACTTTTTGGCATACCATGATCCTGCACATACCCATTTCTTAGTCCACTGCTGAAGTAGAATATGCTATTGGTGCTTCTAATTTTTCAAATATTGTATGGAGAAAACATCTTTTGAAAGACATGAATGAGGAGATCATCCATCGAGTGATAATATACTGTGACAACACAAGTGCTATAAATATTTACAAGAATCTAGTGATGCATGAAAAGAAAAAGAATATATATCCATAAAGTATCTATACTTGAGGGAAAAAGTAAAAGAAAAGCAAGTGAAACTAGAATTTTTGAAATCAAAGGAACAACTTGCAAATATATTTACTAAACCCTTACCTAAGGATATATTTGAGTACTTGAGGACTAGATTAGGAGTCCATCCCCTGTTTGCCGGTCACTAAGGTGATCAGGAGGTTGCATCAACCTATACTTTATCAAAATATCAAATATTGTTGATGCATATTTCTCACACTTTATCATTCCAAAGGTTGTGAAAGTTAAGAAACAAAAAACATTGTATATCAGTACATGAAGGTATTTGATCTGAACCAAACAACAGAGATAATATTTTGGATATTAAAGAGATATTTATTTTTTTGGCATTATTATCAAAGGGAGAGAAGAAATCAATGAAATATCATTTAGGGAGAGAAACAATCAATGAAGAATCACAGGAAGAAGAAGATCAAATCCGGAGGGAGAGTCTACATGAAATGTTGTGTATTGATTAAACATATTAAATGATCAATCTACGGAAAGCTTACCAACCTACAACATTTACTTACATAGTTGTAGTACAAATGTTTGGTATTCTATGACATATTTCATATTTTTTTGTCATTAATGCCAAAGGGAGAGATTGATAACCTACAACTGATTGAATATATTGATAGAATGAATGGAAAAGTGAAAGACACTTATTACTAGTCACCGAGCTACTAAAGTGATATGTAAGGCAATTAAATCAGTCAATATGTTATCATTGATGTCAACTAGTTTTGACTATACTTATTATGATGGTTACAAACATATGAAGAATTAAAATGGTAAAGGCATGAGATATCTACAAGAAGATGAGATGGATATGGAAAATATGGACATGGTATACATTTGGTATACTTAATTGTGTTATATGAATTTGTTATATATTGAAGATTAGAACTAAAAAAGTTTATGTGGTCGCTAATTAAATATTTATGTATACACTGAGCTAGTGTAGTGTATATCGAGTAACAGTAATAACCGAGTTAGTTATCACTGATGCATTTTCTACTGACCAAGTGAAAAAATTAAATAAATTTTATAACAGCTGACCAAATTGATGAGCTAGAAGATGCTTATGATTCCGAGGTAGAAGATAAAGTTTGTTATGAAGATCCAATGACTGACAATATTCAAGATTGATCAATCAGAGAAGATTGAAATGTGTTATAGACACAACCATCAAGGAAACTTGAAGTGGTAAAATGAATGATGGAGATTAAGAGGTAAAATCTAAAAAATGATCAGAAAATAGTTTAGGAAGTCTATTTAAAGAGATGTGAGATCCATTATTGAGTCTGGGTGAATTGAAGACTGTAGAAGAATTTGCATGAAAGGACTATTTTCATGCACTATTGATCAAACTAGTTATAGATAGAATCGAGCTGAATTGCAGGCATTACCAAGCATCAGAGAAGCATACACCAAGTTGAATAAATTGGAGGATATGAAGGATTGAATTTATTATTGATTAGAGGAGATGTTTTGAGCTTAGCATAGATCTGAAAAATCTACAAATCATAGTTATATTTTAATCTGATCACTATTGTATCAGTTTAACCATTGTTACAATAAAATCTCTTAAACAAGTGGACTTAATAGTCTTTTTGTATTTTAATATGACATTCAGTTAATGTTGATTGTTTTCTTCTTGACCCCATAGTGAATGCTAGTCAAAGGAGAATTGTTAATGATAAATACTCTAACCATGTCACACCTTACAGTGTGTTTTGTAACCTTTAACAGGTTGGCTTCTAACCAAGCTCACTTCAAAAGAGTGAATTATTTTGGGTTACCTATCCCAGGTGGTTTTTCTACTAATAGGGTCTCCACATTAAAAATCTATGTGTTATGTCTATTTGATGCACGATTGGATTGTTACTTTACTTTACACATTTTATATTTGTACTGATCGATAAAAATAGTATTGAATTTACTGTCAATCGATAAATGAAAAGATATTGTTTCTATCTTACCAAGTTGATTATTTGATTGAAAAAGTTTAAATATATACATTTGAGAGTTTGGGGCTGTAGGATAAATAGACTTAACTGATTCACCCCCCCTCTTAGTTATCTAACACTTTGATGTTGTTGATCCAAGTTGACAAATGGATGCTCATTAGATTTCATATGTGAAGAACATTCAGATTCTATATAGCACATATTATGGGTATTTGTAGGATCTTGGTATGCCAAAATAGGCCCTTAAGTGGCAATGAAAATTCAGAAAATCGGGGTTAGGAAAGTTGACATGAAAATTTGAGCAAGTTATAAATATTATATCAAAAATATGTAAGAAAAGAATCTGTAGAAAATTGAATTTAGTTTCTAAGATACTAGGACATTTTTGAAAAATAATTATTTTAAATGTTGAAAATTTTAAATTTCAATATAGTAGTACAAAAATTTAAGGAAAAAAAGAACAAGTTGGTGTATGTCTGACCACTTTAAACACAATCAAATGATAATTTATTTTTACAATATTATAGATGTAAGTAGTGGACTCATTTCCAGATGTGATATATATTTTTTGGTAATTTTTTCCAAATAATAATTAATTATTATTTTTCTTCTACAACTTTTGCAGAATATAAAAAATCTCATGTCTCACCATGTTAAATTAGTCTAAACTTTATCAAATTGAAAACTTTATTTATTTTTCTTGTAGTAGAGAAAGCATAGAGTGTGACAGATGTTTTGGGTTTCAAAAATGTTATATAGTTTGAAACTTATAGCTATTTTCCAATTAGTCTATCAATTAGGACTAGAAAGATAACAAGTAGGTGTATGTCTGACCAAAGTTAACAAAATCAAATGATAATATTTTTTATAAGATTCTAGATAAAAGTAGTAGACTCATATCCGAATGTGATGTATATTTTTTTATAATTTTTTCAATGTAAATAATTAATTATAATTTTTTTGTTACAAATTTTTTTGAATATAAAAAAACTTGTGTCTGACCACCTTAACTTTGTCTAAACTTCATCAAATTGAAAGAATTGTTTATTATTATTGTATTAGGTGAAGCATAGAATGTGATGTATATATCAGATTTCAAAAATTTTATACTATCTAAAAGTTATAGTTGATTTTCAAAGAGTCTATCAATCAGGACTTCTTTTTGGCATACCATGATCCTGCACATATCCTTATTTTAACTTAAACTTGTATTGAGGCAAGAAATGAACAAATTTTGTTTATCTTTCAACAGTACTATGAGCACTTTTTTTTTTATGTTGCACCTTTTTTACTCCAACATGCTGAAGCATAATTTCCAAACTTATTGCAATGAAAGCATTGAAAATTTATATTACTATTATCTCCCCCATTACTTCTACCTTCTCCTCTTCCAGCTCCTCTGAGGTTGCTACTTCTTCCTCTAGAATAATTTCCTCTTCCTCTGGAATTGCTAGGTTCACCTTTGATGCAGGAGCATCCTTGGTGTAAGAGAAATATTGCATCCCCGAAAAATATTTCAGGTTTCTTTTCAATAAGGGCTATATTATGCAAAGCTGCTATTTATGGAAACTTACTATTTTTAGTAAGTTCGTCGTACCAACTCAAAATGTTTTGATTTCATAGGTGGAGGTTCATCTTAGTCATATCAACCTACCAATTGAATTTTATTGTCATATCATATGTATTGGTGAAGTTATTGAGGTTTTTATGTATGAAATATTTGAGCTCAATTTTGAAGGCCTTAGAGGCTCTGGATCATGATTGACCCCAGACTGATTGGAGCTTGTAGTACTTATGCACTGTAGATCAGGTTCTACCATTTCTAAAAAGTGGTTATAATAGAAGTATGAATCTACGGTTAAAAAGTTATGGCATCCATAAGTTAGGCTACCTCAAAATAAAATTTGTAATTATTTTAAGCCGACCCTATTGTAAAAAAAAATGAAAATAAAATAATTCTAAGGGCGGTCAACCTTAAAGGCTAAATTTCTATAACCTTCTCTAGCGGTGGAGAATTCTCTATATAAAGAAGACCTGTAGTGTTGTCTAGGTAGTTCAGAGTAGTTTGGGATAATGATTCAAGGCTTTGTCCGACATGATATTATAAGGAAAATGCCCATCTATCTTTGCATATTGTAATTCTAAAGTTTGTAATTCCATGCTTGTGCATAAAATAAGTAGTCCATTTCCTGTTCTTGCAAATTGTTGTTGTTTCTCTATTTTTGTTATGTGTTTGTGGTATTAAGGGGCGCACTCTTCATCAAGTGCTATTAGAATAGAATTTAATGAGTGTGTAGATAGATTGTCGAGTGTGAGGTAGTTTGCATCATGACCATGGTTTAGGGTTTCAATGATAAGTGCAAAAAATGCTTCCACAAAGGGAACGTGGAGGAAGAGCTCATGGTGTGACACCTGAGGTTAGAACCCTCTAGAGACAATTATGAGAATTGCAAGAAGAGATTCATAAAAGAATGAATCTTACAATCAGAGACAAAAGCAAGGATGAAGCCAAAGAAGAAGGAAATTTTGATTTGGAAGAAGAAGGTAAAATTTTGAACCAAGAGGAAGGAAGGTTATTCCGGGGCATTTCCAAGATTGGAAAAAGACCTAAAATTGAGGTTCCTACATTTTCAAGAAATCCTAACCTAGAGGAGTTGATCAAAAGGACCAATGAATTAGAAAAATATTTTGAGTAAAAAGATATCGAGGATCTTGATCAGGTAAAGTTTACAAAGGCCTGACTAAAGGGTCATATGAAGATCTAGTGGCAGGAAATTCAATTGGAGAAAAATAGAAGAGGAAAGAAGAAAATCACAAGATGGGATCAGATGGTAGATAAATTGAAGTGATAGTTCATCCATGTTGGTTATGATCTTGACCTACTAAAGAAAATGCAAGGTTTGAAGAAAGCAGGGAGATATCCTCAGGAGTATATGGAGGAGTTATATTGAATACTCATTAGAAAAGGCCATGCAGAAGCTCATAAGGAGAAATTTTCCTGTTACCTTAATGGGTTGAGGCTAAGCATTCGAGAGGAGTTGAATTTGGTTCGAATGAACAATATTGAAGAGGCATACCAGTTTTCCTTAAAAGTAGAGGAAAAGTTGAACAAGAGGTTTGAAAGAAGACAAAGAGGAAGAGATCATGGCAGAAGATCTAGTAGACAGCCTTATGGATGCCAAAATGAAGATCATAAAAAGAAGGATGAGGCTAGTAGTAGTCAAAATTAGAGAGGAAAAAATTTCAATCATTTCAATGATGAGAATAATAGAGATCAGAGATGAAGACAAAGAGGACAAGGATGGGGAAGAGGAGGCTTCTGAGGAATATGTTTTCATTGTGGAGAAGGTCATAGGACATTTGAATGTCCTCAATTCCAAGGAAGGACAAACAAGAGAATTGATGGCCAGGATAGAGTTTCACATGTAGATGAAGATGTTAAATAATCACATTCTGAATATGATAAAAGAGGAGAAACGCTAATTAACAAAAGACTCCTTGTGAGTGGTGAGAATGAACCTGAGAAAAGAAGGATCTTTTTTTGCACTAGGTTCAAGTGTGACAATAAATGTTGCGATATGATTATTAATAGTGGAAGCACTTAAAATTTGGTGTCAAAAGAGACAGTCACAAAGTTAAAGCTCAAGAGGAAGAAAACCCCACATCCATATTGGATTTCCTGGGTGCAGGATGACCACAAGGTCATGGTCAATGAATAGTGCCTAGTAAAGTTCAAGATTAGAGGATACCATGATAAGGTACTATGTTATATCATACCTATGGATACATGTCATATGCTATTGGGTATGTCATGATAGTTTGACAGGAATGTTGTACATGATGGTCGTGTGAAAATTGATTCCCTAACAAAGGATGGAGTGTGACATAAGCTAAAGCAATTCTAAAATCTGGTAAAGAGGAAGTAGATGATGTACTTGTAGAAGTTACAAATTTGTTGAATGAGTTTCACAATATTGTATCCAATAATGTGCTTGATGGATTACCACCAGTAAGGAAGATAAGTCATGAGATGAACTTGATTTCAGGACCCAGTTTGCTAAATAAGGCAGCACATAGAATGAAACCAACAGAAAGTGAAGAGTTGAATAGACAAGTACATGAGTTACTACAAAAGGGGTTGATTCGAGAGAGAGTCTGAGTCCCTATATTGTACTAGTAGTATTAGCACCAAAGAAGAATGGATAATGGAGGACGTGGAAAGATTCTAGGTCTATAAACAGGATCAAAATTAAGTACAGGTTTCCATTGTTGAGGATGGATGATATTATGGATTATTTGAGTGGAGATGTGTATTTCTCAAAGATAGATCTGAAGAGTGGATATCACTAGATTTGGATCAAAGAAGGTGATGAATGGAGGACTACCTTTGAGACAAAGGAAGTGTTATATGAGTGGTTAGTCATGCCTTTTAGGCTAACCAATGCACCTAACACTTTCATGCAGCTCATGAATAAAGTTCTAAAAGAATTTTTAGGTAAGTTTGTCATTGTTTACCTAGATGATATTTTGATTTTCAGTAAGACATTGGATGAGCATATATTGCATATTCATAGGGTATTTGAGAAGTTAAGGGAAGATAAATTATTGAATAATTTGAAGAAGTACAGTTTTTTGAAGAATGAGTTAGTGTATCTAGGATTTGTAGTTTCAGCAAAAGGTCTAAAAATGGACCTAGAGAAAGTGTAGGCTATCCTTGAATGGCGTACTCCAAGGATTACTATTGAGGTAAGGTCTTTTCATTGTTACGAAAGATTTTACATAAATTTTAGTAGGATTTTTAGCAGTATTTGTGGACCCTTGACTGAAACAATGAGAGGAGATAGGAAATAGTTTAAGTGGACTACCAGGGTAGATAAGATTTTTAAACTATTGAAATCAAAAGTTATAGAATAACCTATTTTAGCACTTTTGGATTTTAATAAGGTGTTTCAAGTATACTATGATGCTAGTGGTACTGTAGTAGGAGTTGTTTTGAGCCAAGAAGGTAAACCAGTTGCTTATTTTAGTGAGAAGTTAAATGATGCCAAGAGAAAATATTTTGTTTATGATCAAGAATATTATTCTATAGTTCAGGCATTGAAGAAGTGGAGACATTATCTACTTCCTAAAGAGTTTGTTTTGTATACTGATCATCAAGATTTTCAATATTTGAATATTCAAGTAAAGTTTAATCTGGGACATTTGAAATGGGTTGAGTTTTTGCATAACTATAAATTTATTTTGAAACATAGGAGTGGAAAGTATAACAGCATTGTAGATGCTATTAGAAGAAAGAAAATTTTGTTAACAAAGATGCAAATTGAGGTTGTTGGATTTAGGGAACTCAAGATTTTGTATCTAGAGGATTTTGATTTTGGTGAAGCTTGGAAAACTTATACAGAACATGTTATTCTAGATAGAATAAAGTGGTTGGATTTCATCATCCAACAAAGAATGTGACACAGAGCTCTCCCCTATTTATGAAACTCAAAAGTGGTGAGACCTCAAGTGTCCTCTCATAACCCAAAGTGGTTTAGAAGAGTTCTCTACACCTTTAAAAGATCATGCAACTTCTTCAACTCACTAACCTCCTAGAAGACCCTTGTCTTCCTTGGTAGAAGTGCCTTCTCCTATGGCCTTGTATAAAAATAGGAACCTATGGATTACAAATGGGATGGAAAGGTTCCATGCTCAATATATGTCTCTTATGGGATTATTTTTCAAACCCTTTAAATGCCTATGTCTTTTGACAACTCTAGCTTTTATCCCTTCTAGGCTTGTAGGCCTATGACCGAGGTTCTAGGGACTTAGGTCAAGATTATTACAAGATTATACAAAAAAATTGTATATTTGGACACCCTTTATTGAGTTACATCAAACCTCCAAAGTATGAGATCCCAAATAGTATGGATGCTACCTAACAATTCATGATCCAGTAGTCTTAATAGGGCTAATTGGGCTTGGTTACTTAAGGAAGTGTTCACCAGTCGAGTGTCCAAGGAAAATCACTAATTGTAATGGTGTTAGGGATCCCAAAGAGACAAAAATCCATCATTATATTGCTTTCATCCACCCATGAAGTGTCAATGTCACTTCACTCTTCCATATTCTAAACCAAGCACATAGAGATGCTTGGCCTAGGGCCTACAAGAAAACCTCACAAAATAATCCCCATTTTATTATGCTCTTTAGGCTATAAAGTAAATTGACCCTACGTGCATTTCCCTAGGTCACATAGGAATCCCTTGGTGGAAAAGAAAGTGAGGGCATTGTTTGTTGAAACCCTGATTCGGGAGGGTTTCCTGAAAACCCAGTAAAGAAATTCTTATATATTTTGACTCAAATCTCCAAACTAAGTCAATCCAAGTGAATTGGAGTCTTAGTTCACATTATATGCCATACCTTTCAATTGTCTTCTTCAGAATTCCATACACGCACTGTTTACAGTACAAAATATAAGGAAAATAAGGGATTTTGTTTATTGATTTGAATGTTGAATTACATAGGTGTGTCTTCCACCCACCTGAAAGGGATATTTGAAGACCTTTCCAAAATGAATCCAACCATTTTTTGAAGGGTTTGACTATTTGGCAGGTTTTACAAGTTGCTAACAACTTTTCTGAAAAGTTGTTGAGAAACATTTCTTGCATTTTGCAACTTTTTGCAAAAATGTTGCATTCTTTCTCCTAATGAGCCTATAAGGCATAAGCCTTGGATCCTAAGGATCTTGAATGATATTAAATCATTAAACTAACCTAAAAGACACCTCGAAAAATCTAGATACCTAAATGTGCCTTTGGACCAAAGTCAAAACCCATGGTTTATAACCACACCAAGGGTGACTAGGCCTTACAGATAGGCTTATTAACTAGTTCTAAGATGTTGTTGCTATCCCTTAGGCATGAAAGCCCTTACATACATCCTTGGAGACTCATGTTGAAGATGTAACATTGAAGAATGTAGGGAGGTTCCCCTACACCAGTATGATATTTGGAAGGAGTCAATTATGTATTTGATGTAGTCAAGGATGGTGGATCCAATGAAGGATAGTCTAAACCTTGCACCCAATAGAATTACACAGTGGAATACTCAACAATGAAACAAAAAGTAATTGTTTAACATTGATTTTCTTTAACATGCCTAGTTGTAAGGCCTTCTGAGTTCGTGCCAATTACAATCAGAAAATAATTTTGTAAGATCCACAACCATATCCAATATAAACTCAACTAGTTCAGCTTTGAAGACAATCAAAATTTGATGGAAACCCTAAGGTAGATATAAAATTGAGCTCAGAAGCCTCCAAGAAATCTCCTTGTCTCCAAATATGGAAAACCCTAGATCTGCTACAAAAAACTATCAAATATCAATCTGATCTCCAAGAATATCAAGAATTTTTCCACAACTTTACCAACTTTAGCTCTCAAGCTTCACATCTGATATCCCAAATCTACTAATTTGTCCCTAAACATCTACCCAGGCACTCCTTAAATACTAATCATCAGCCATAAGTCGGCAAGATGAAAACCTTAACTCCCCAAAACAAATAATTAAATTTCATACAAGTCAGCTTACAAATGTATACAAACATTTAATTCAACATGTCAGCCCATAAAAATGGCTACCAACAATCAATTCACCCAAGTCGGCTCAAAAAATCACATAGAACTCCAGTCGGTAAGTCAGAACTACCGAGAAAAAGTAAATTAACCGAGAAAGCCAAGCATCACCAAGCACCAGTGTCGACTGAGCACCACAGGCATGACCAAGTAAAACTTTCACTGAGCACTAGAGACTACCGAGTTCCTTTAGTGAATGAGCTTCCTTCAATGACTGAAGTCATCGGTCAAGGCTAGAACCGAGTAACACTGGCCAAAATACTAACACTCCATGCAGTTTCACCGAGGAAAAGAATGCCCCTACCTTTACCTTGGATGCCCCTACATTAGACACCCCAAGTTCCAAAAGATGTTCATATGTGAGAAGAACATCTTTCAAGATTTCGCACATAAATCCTGAACTGATTCTTCACATACAAGTCCACCACCTTTTTTGATTTGATAGAGTATCATGAAGGGGGTTTTGAAGATGAGATCATAAAAGAATAGTGGTGTATTCTAGCAACTACTTCAGCTATCAAGGAGATTGAGGATATATAGGATAGTCATGTTGGCAGAATTACAAGAAACAAGACATATGAAGAATATCTGGTCAAATGTTCAAGATTCATCCTGGCTGGAAAGTGAGGAGGTTAACTATCTTAGTTTTCCTCTATACACCTGAGACATCATAGGGTCACTTCTCAAATTACTTTGGGTGTCTCATGTAGGAGAATCCTAGGTGTAAGACCAATATCTTGTGTAGAGATGCTATTTATGAAAACTTACTATTTTTGGTTAGTTGGTCATATGAGCTCCGAATGTTTTGATTTCATAGGAAGAGGTTTGTCTTTGTCATATCAACCTACCACTTGAATTTCATTACCATATCATCAGTATTGGTGAAGTTATTGAGGTTTTTGGGTATGAAATATTTGAGCCCAATTTTGAAGGCCTTAGAGGATCTAGATCATGATCGACCCCTGACTTACTAGAGCTTGTACGAGCTAGGCATTGTAGATTAGGTTTTGTCATTTCTGAAAAGTGGCTATAATAGAAAAACAAAGCTACGGTTAAAAATTTATGGCCTCTAGAAGTTGGGCTCCCAAAAAAAAAAAATTGTAATTATTTTGAGCTGACTCTATTGTAAAAAAAGTGAAAATAAAATAATTCTAAGGGTGGTCGACCTTAATGGCTAAATTTATAGAACCTTCCTAGGCGGTGGAGAATTTCCTATATAAGGAAGCCTTGTAGAGTTTTCTAGGCAGTTCAGAGTAGTTCTGGATAATGATCGAGGCTTTGTCCTATAGGATATTTTAAGGAAAATGCCCATGTGGCTTTCATATTGTAATTCTATAGTTTGTAATTCCATGATTGTAGAGAAAATAAGAAGTCCATTTTCTATTCTTGCAAATTGTTGTTGTTTCTCTGTTTCTATTATGTGTTTATGGTATTAAGGGAACCACCCTTCATCAACCTTTGTATTAATTCTTATTGTTATTGTCATATTTACTATGACTCTTAGAGAATGTGTTTCTTTTTCCTCTTATATTTTCTTTAGATGAAAATTTTTTCAATAAAATTTTTTCATTACTTTTCATTCTTTCTTTAGCAATTAATAAAATTCCACTTAATTCAATAATTTGCATGCTTGACAGATCCTTAGATATCTCAATTGTAGAGACTACACCTTCAAATTTTGGAATCAAGCTTCTCAAAATATTTTCAATGACACGTTTGTCATCTATATGTTCCCCTAGTACTTTCATTTGACTCACTAGACCTTCTACCTTTGTCAAAAAATCATTGACAGATTCACTACTTGTCATCTTTACATTTTCAAAGATCTTTCCCATTGTTTGCAATTTAGCAGTTGTGCACCTTGATATGCATTACTTAATATTTTCCATCCTTGCATAGAATAAGACCACCGCTTATCCTAGGAAAAATAGCTTGAGTGATTGCACCCTGAAATAAGAATAAAGCTTCATTATCTTTCTTTATATTTGCTTTGTATTCCCTTTTTTCTTGGTCATTTGATGCATTTACATCTGCTATCTCAACATAGCAATTTTGAACAATTTCCCCCAAATCCTTAGATTTCAATAGAGTTTGCATTGCCTACCATATTTTCCATAAAATGTGCACGATGACCCAAGTTGCTCAACACAAAGTCTAAGAGAGATCAGCAAATGAATACTCTCCTTGTCCCTTCCAATGGGACCCACATAGAAAAATGATTTATTTTATTATAATTTTTTTGAGATAACTAAGTGTCGGTTACCACTGATAATACACTTAATTAAAAAAACCAAAATATCTCTTGCAATATTTTTTTGATAATCGTTATCAAATATTCCAATTCCTTAATATAACATTCTCTTATATTATCATACTATCATCATATAAAAGAGACTATTTTTTTTTGTTTTTCTAAAAGACATTACCATACTTAAAAAAAATATTATATAACCTCCTCTAGATAAAAATAATTTCCACTAGTCATAGCCCTAATAAATCATAAAATGAAAAAATAATTAATGGGTAAAACTTCTTTTTAAGAAGTTATGGACTTCCAAGAAGAAGAAATTTATTTTGGTGGGCTTCCTTCCACGCTGCTGGTTACAGGAAAGGGTTGCCTTACACATTTCTACTTACATAAATAGATGAGAATGTTGCCTCCTTCCAACATATGGCTACAAAACTTTTCTCATAGTGTCATAATATAACACTCAATAAACCCAGGCTTTAAACTATCCAATCCATGGCTGTGACAATTTAACACACCAAGGAAACCACCAGGATGCAAGAAAAAAGTTGCAGCTAAATTGTAATACTTCAAACAATATAAGAATAATTCAATATGCGATCTAACTTTTTAATTGCCACATCACCAAGCTTGAGCTTGTTGCTTCCACGATTTGGGTTCTGAACAGATTTCAATGATTCTATTTAGAAGTCAATCTTTTCAACATTCATGTGACCTCTAGAACCAGCTTCAATTCAGATTCTATATCTTTCTTTAACTTTCTCTCTTACTCCAACGACTGGACTATATGTGTACTACTATCATTGTTCTTTGGCTTTTGTAATTTCTCGCTCCGCAATTTTAGGAACATAGTCTATTGGCTCTGATACTAGATGAAGGAAACTAAATCAAGAAATGATGATCTACTAATCACAAAATAAGCATATAAGCAAAAGCCCCAAATTGTCTTAAAGAAATGAGAGGCAGGGCATCCATTATATAGAAAATTGAATGAGAGGTGACATTATGGAATTCAACCACTCACCAATATTCCAACTACAATATTAAATATCAACTATCAACTATCAACTGCAACATTAATTACATACAACCATCTATTTAATATCACACTGTGAAGTCAATAAGGACTCCACAGATAGGCCCCAAATTGGCATTATCGTTGTCAGTTATAAATAGAAAACTTACCAAATAAGCTTCTTTAAACATATGTGATTTACGATTTCTACTTAAAATTTTAAGAAATATAAATTAAGATGCTCAACCACTAGATCTTCTAACTACCACATACACAAAATATATACTGAAATTCACAAAAAATAGAAAATCATACACCATTGTAGAAAGCACAGGGATGCCTTATAAATTTGTAAATTTTAAAACTAAAATGGTCCACAATTCAACCTTTGTGTAAAACCCTCTCATATAAGAAACTCAAATTCCAAAGATGATACAACTCTCTATGTTTTAAATATCACACTACTCTATTGCATAGACTCACCATATAAATTTTTCAATAAAAAGACTAAACATGATATTTAACGGAGTCCCACACGATGGACACTTGAACAACTAAACAAATAATTCAATCAACCAAACATTTATTCGTAAGTTGTAATACCAATTCTAGAACCCGATCCTGAGAGGAAAGAATTTTCCTGACGCTTTCCCTCTCCCTACATCTGTTAATCCATGCATCAAGCAATAGATATTTAGTTTCAAATGATATCTTGAAATTTTTATTAGTTTCCAATGTATGAAAGCTAGGGAGAAAAGAAATGAAGGCAATATCTAGGAACGCGAAACCATTTCCACTAGAACAACGAAGGTAGCCGCCTGTCGACATATCTTTCAATCTACCTTCTAAAAATTAAAGGTCAATAAGTCTTGCGTGGCTACATGCTGTAACTTGTCTGTCATGCTCGCCATTCGACCTTAGAAGTGAAAAAAACTGCAACCACGCAACGATGTTTTGATTGAAAATGATTCCATTAATTGGCTTAAAAAATCTTCTAAATTGTTAATTTTTATAACCCAATTACAAATTAAATGAGTTATAGAAATTAATTATGTATACGAGTTTTAAATTCTAAATATGGAGATAAGTTTTGTGTCACACATTTTAAAGAAAACAAAGTGAGATTTTAGTTTTCAATTTCTTCTAGGGTTTCATTCTATAATTACAACTAGTATTTAATATAAATATAGGCTTAGGAAAATTTATATTAAAAAGTTGAAATTACATAATTTTTAAAAAAGAATAGGTTGTAGACCTATCTAAATGTGGGTCTAACATAAATAACTCATAATTCAAACTTCAACTAGTAAATAATCATTAAATAAGTTAATATGCCTTATTTTATCTGTGAAATAAGTCCAGAAGCAGGAAAGGGCTTATCATATGGCTTGAAGTGCATAAAATAATTAAAACTCCATGTCTCATCAATATATTGAATAATTATAAGAAACTCACATATACGTTTTCCAGTATGGATCAAGATAGGAATTTTCTTGTGCACATGATTCATTTGCTGAAGGAGGTCACTCTTATTGTAGGGAAAGTCCTCTTTTTGATATTCATATATCACACCTTTCTCTTCCAAGTAAACTAAGATGTGATTGTCAAAGGGGTTGATCGATCTATTGAGTACCTTCACTTGACCAATCTACACCTACCCAAACCTAATTCCATATTTAATACAAAAATTGATAATCTCGCCAAAACTCAAAGTTAAAATTTCACACAAAACATAAGTTTACACGACCATCAATAATCACACAAAAATGAAAGTTAAAATCAATAGATTTTTCAAATGGCATGGGATATAGAGAAATAAATATAAAAAATATAGTGTCATTAAATTTAAAGGAAGGTTAATGCATATGGACTGTAAAAGAGATACAGATGTGAGAGAAGATTGACGATTTGTTGATCTTGGTATAATTGCTACGCTTGTGAAACTATTTAGGATGAGTTTCAACATCACTCTTATCAATGGTAGCATGATCCATTGGAGCGTTGTAATAAAACTAACTTACTTGTAGTTGACAGTGATGAAGCACTCCGCATAATTATGAAAAAGAAGAAAACCCGGTAAGGAGAATCTTATCTCTAATGTCTTTTTGCAAATTATAAATAAATATGTGTTGCGTATCAACATCATTTGCAAGATAATAAATATGAGAATGATAATGCTTAAATATACCAATAAAGTCACTAACATTTTCTCTAACTTCTTTTTAACAATGCATTAAATAAGCCAAAAAAAATTGAGGACCAATATTATTTTGAAATTGTTGAATGAAAGAATTAGAATTTTTTTTGAAAGGAACCAATGGAATAAGGAGGCAAGAAAAAGTACCATTAAAAATATTTATCTCAAAAGGTGCTAGGAAACAACTTAGTCATGAACCTATAGTCATGAAAAAACATCACTACACCATGCTTTAAAATTTTTAACACGAGTCACAAGATCACCCTTAGTATTATGTCTTAAGACTAGCGATCACAATAATTTAAGGAATAATAAATTAAATAATATCTAAGGAAAAAGGATTATAAATGTCACATGTGGGAATGTTGAATTTGGATTGAGTCGAGGAATCTAGTTTTTGCAAGGAAAAAAATGTTTGACTTAGGCTATTAATGGCAGAATCTTTAGAAGAAATGATAGGAGGAGAAATGTTTATATAATTTGAAATGTTATTATTAGAAGCATAAGGAATATTTGAAGAGGCATGAGTCACATTAGTAGCATTGGTAGAAGGGATATTGGAATATAAAAAAGACACATTATGATAGGAAGACATCAATGTAGAGAATGAAACACATGGAACACTTGTGGTAAGTCATGGAAGAGTGGCATTAGGAAGACACACGTGTGTAGGATTAGAAGGTTGAATTGAAGTTGTGATAACTGGTGGAGAATAAGTGAAGATTCTAGGAATGGAAGTAGAAAAATGCAAAGAGGTTTTAACATGTGTAGTAGGTGAAATATAGCCTAATTATTGATCACATTCAGAAAGATATTTGACATTAAAATCTATAAAATTGGAATAATACACAAAAATTTAACACCATGTTCATCACTAAAGGAAAGATTCCTCAAGTCCTCTAAGTCTTAAATAGTCTCGGTACTATGATTCTCTTGAGCTAACGAATGTTCCATTTTTTTCAAATTCTTGAGTAAATTTATCAATTTGAGAAGGTGGAAATCTTAAGGCTTCATGTTCATTATGGGAAGAATGAGAAGAGTTTTTTTTTGTGAGACGATTAGGATTATGAGGGAGGATGTTGGTTTCATCAAGATTTCTATGAAAGAAGAAGCTTTCGGGATCAAAGGAACCCGCGAGTCTATGATTTCTTCTAACTAAAATGCTATAAGTTAAAATAAAATTGGTAAAGATCATACACAAAGAGATGAAAAAGAATGATAATGTAAGGAAATATATAATATGCCAACAAATAAAAATATATGAACCTATGCATGCAATGTGGAAATGAGAAATGAGATCATAAAAAGAGGATCTAACTACAAAATTAAAAGATGTAAAGCATGAAAGTGTCAAGTTCAAAATGTATGATGAAGGTGAACACATAATAATGTAAAATAAATCTAACTACCTAATTAAAAGGATAAAGGAATATGTAACAAGTTGGGTTATCCAAAATATAACATAAGTGAACCTATGCATATAATGTAAGGTATAATATAACTACAATGCATCTAACTACCACATCAAGAGATATAAATGAATGGAAAATACAAGTTCACCAAAATGTAACATAAAAGAAAGAGGTTAAATATTATAATATAAATTTACCATTTATTTTATGCACATTAGGGAAGATAAAGAGGGATCAACAAATATAACCTTCAAGAGGACCCCCCCCCCCGAATTATATTAGCACAACCTGAATGGATGTAGGTATGCTAATGCAAAACTCAATTCCTTTCGAATATGTATATCTATAGGATGTCTTTACTATTAAGTTGTGCTTTCCCATTATTGTAATTGATTTATTGACTGATTAGTTCTAAAGCTAGTTGTTTGATTATATGTAACATAAATGAAGTAGAAGTGCATGTAATAATGAAACATATAAAAAGTACTACATTTGATATCTCAAATTAACTATGAAATGAAAAGAAGGAAATGTGACAAAAATTAAAGGATAGTAAAGGTCACAAGTTCAGATCTGAGAATGAGCTAGTAGATTGTAAGAGAAATTGAAACTACACTAGATCTGTAACCTGCAAAGTGAAATCTATTAACTATGAAAATACAGGAGCTCTAGAAATAGATTGACTTGCATGGACAAGTTTACTTGGAGGTATTGGTCTCACTTGGGAATAGGTTGAGATCAACTTGTACTTGCACTACTAAAACAATTGAGATCCAAATCTCTGATAGAAATAGTAACCCTAGATTTGTCAAATTTGATCTTGAAAACATAAAAACTTGTAGATCTTATCATACACAAGAAAAAATGATTTTTTTTTTTGGCAGGCGAGGGTCTTTCCTTGGTCAAGCACCAATGTAGGAATTAACCTTGAGTTGTAATAAAAGCATGTAAAAGAAAAACAAAATGTCAATTTTCACCTTGCTTATTAAATATATTACGGATGGAATATATATATATATATATATATATATATATATATATATATATATATATATATAATATATATATATATATATTATATATATATATATATATATATATATATATATATTATATATATATATATATACACACACACACATACATACATATATGTATATGTATATGTATATGTATATTTATATGTATATATATATGTATATGTGTATATATATATATGTATATGTATATGTATATGTATATGTATATATGTATGTGTATGTGTATATAAGTATATATGTATATGTATGTGTATATATATATATGTATATGTATATGCAAATGTATATGTATATGTATATACATATACATAT